>PVHP010007437.1:0-56779 GCA_004024765.1 Zapus hudsonius
GTCCCCCATTTGCCCAGAGGCACCAGGCTCTGGGGACTGTTTGCTCAGTTCGCTTTTTGCTTGTGGCTACTTCTGTGGGGGCAGGGTGTCTTTCTGGCTGCATAGATCTGGGAGTGGCTGCTTTAAGTCCTGTCAGTAAAGATGATTGCATTCTGGACCTTTAGAAGACATGGGAGGCAGCTTACATCCTTGAGGGTCCCCACATTCCTGTAAGGAAGCACAAGGGTCTTGCTTTGAGGGTATCATCCACAAGCGGTTAAGTGGGATTTGGGGGGGAGTTGCCTGATGGTGATTTTCCCTATATTTATGTCGTTTTAATAATATTTTAATTTTTTACCATATGGGGCATGTCTCCACAATAGGAATGACACTGCCAAGTCCTCTCCCAGGTCCTTGGCAAGCTTGTGTGGGGTCTCACTCCTAAACTTATATATTTTCCCCCTCTATTGAGGACACCCCAACTGCCATTGGGACATGAGGATGAAGAAATCTCTCTCTTGTCTTTTTCCTGCTTAATAGGACACAAAGTTAAGGCAACTGGGGGTATACCTCAGAGAGGGGAGGGGTCCCTAGCTAAGGCCCAAGAGAGAGAGACTCATTAGCCATATCACATTGCCAAAATTTTGTCCTGTCTCACATTTTGAGGCAGGAGGTGGGGTATTCCCCGAAGTTGTGGGGAGTGTTCCATATAGGGTGTCCAGTGGAGAGTTTTTCAGTGTCAGGTTGCTGTCCACCATGGAAACTCAGATACATCCCCAGAATTGTTTATTGAATGGCATCGTAGCATCTGATATGGTCTGAGATGTTTCCTGAATGGCTAGGGTAGGTATCCTCAGATGTCTGAACTTGTACCCTGGAGTAGGGAATATGTCTTAAAGAGTTAGTTTAAATACATAAAATAAGACAATTGTTGAAATAATTTCTTAGATGGAGACTCTGTGATTATCCACAATAAAGCAGAGTCCAGTCCTGTCAAATCAGAAAAGCTAAATTTCAATATAACCCTTGGTAAATCTGTTTCTGAAAGAGAAAACATTTGACAACCAATGTTGTTAGATTAACTTTAGGCACTAATTAACCAGACATATATTAGAGATTTTTATAAATATAAGACAATTGTATGTTTTATCCATGACAGAAATTTATAAAAACTTAAGTTATTCCAACATATTTATCTAATAGGAGGATAGAAGCCACAATGACTGAAATTAAACCTTTCAGTTACATAAGTCCAATAATGACCATTTGATAACATTAGCATAAACAAATAGAAACCATCTTTTTAAAACTCACAATGTTTTTAGATGTGAGAACCTTACTATAGAAAATCAACACCAGTAAGTAACCTTCACCCCAAAAACCCAACCTGTCCAACAATTTATACATTGGCAAACAAATATAGCTAGTCAGGGCGAGTACTTTAAGAGTTCTTTTTGCATATTTCTTAATCCATAAACAATGTAGTCACTGAGCCAATAGCTATAACTGGAGTGATCAAGTCCAATGGTAGCAGTGGTCAGCTTACATGGCTTCACAAGCAAAAGAATAGTTGCATTCTGTTTTACAAAAACCTAGGCCAGAGTATCATTTAGTACTTAAAGCTGACCTGTGGTGGTCACTCCTTTTAAAACTTGCTATGACAAGTCTTTTTGTAAAAACCCAAAGCAATTACTATATTTACCGGAATTTAGGTGTAGATCCTTTCCTTTCTAAGAATGTCAACTGATTAAAACCATTCTAAAGTATCTCTAACCATTGAACAGCCTGGTCCCTAACATAGACATAAATAATATACTTTCTAGGGGCATTCCCCCCTCTTTTTTATTTATAAGGAAGCAGAAAACATATAGCACTTACAGTAGACAATAGCAAAAGATGAGAAAATAAACTTTATTTTTTTGACTCAGTTTACCCATATAATCATGAACTTCATGCATCACAAAGAAGATACAAATCTCTTTTTGTTATTTCCCTTATATTCATCAATAAACAAGAGGGCCAGTTTGGTTCATGAGGGAACATTGGGAAATATGTCTGTCTCTGTAGTTTGGCTTTAGGAGAGCTCTGTCCTAAAGTCAAAGCCAGTTGAGCACATTAGTATATGCTTTTTCTATTGTTAAGTCCATGAGCCCTAGTATCTGTAATTGGCTTTTGTAGGAAAATTGGCATCGAACACATATTTATCTACAGAACTTAGTTTTTCCTCTTTATAGGATTAAGAGAAATTGTGCCAAGTTGACTTAACTATTTATTAAATTATATAAAATAAGTAATGAGAATTAGGCATCCTTATTAATAGGAAATATTAGATATGCAATACCTCGATGCAATTTTAAGAAAATTGGCAACCCATATATTTATTAATGGCCATATCGGATTCCTTAGTCCGTAGGCAACAAAGACCAATAACCAAAAGGGAGGCAAAACTCAAAATAATAAAGGCAAATCAATTTCTAGAGCTGCTGGTCTCCTACAAACAAAAGGCTATACTGCCTCGGGTTAGCCCTCAGCCTTGCTGAGCAACTATTGTTTTCAGCCCCAGGGGGCCTGCACCTGGATTTCTGACAAGGGCGGAAAAACCTGCATTTTAGATTGACTGAAAGACATCAATTCTGTATATAGTTAGGGAAAAAGCAGATATTTTATAACCAAAACAGGAGATTCCTTGTACCAAATCTATAAGTAGTAAGAGATACTCTATGTGCCATTATTACACCTGTATAAACAGAGAAAAAGCCTTATAAATTAATTTAAATTAAGTCTATTGAATTAAACTTAAGTAAACTGAAGTAAACCTAAATATTTATATATGACCACCGTTGCTAGGATACTAAGAATGTAGGCCTCATTAGCAATGTTATATAAATATGTGGGCCGCTCTAGGGCTGTGATCTTTTCGCAGATCTCCAATCCCAATCTTTTGACAAAGCACAGTGCCCTGAATGCTGGGTCCTGTGACTTTACTGTTGCGTTATCCTTTGCCAAAGGATCTCATTCACCTAGATACAGATTAGCACCTGATGAGCAGGGAACTCCCCTGGGATCTCAGACAGACAAAAGGAACAAGTATAGAACTGGGAGGTAGCACTATCAGGGAGTGCACCCCTGGCTCCACGTCTTGGGCGGCCACTCCTTATGCAGACGTGATGGACCAGCCAACTGAACCAATAGTAACAGTGTGCCTACAAGACAAACCAGTCAGGTGGGGAAGAAGAAGAGGGAACACAGAGAACACAGAGGGGCTCTCTTACCAGTCTTTATGTTCCATGTTCAGGCACCAGATGTTGGGTTTTGAATCACACACAGCTGGGAGACATGTCCAGGCAAATCTCGAAATTTTATTCCAACATCCATCATATATATAACCCAAGGATACATTATATAGTCTTATCTCTTTCACAAGGGAGCTCAGGAAGCAGGAACAAAGCTATTAGCATGACTTCTATCACCCATGCCTCTGGGGGACACAGGTGTGCTAGGATCAAAAGGCATGAGTTACCATGCTAGGTGCTCGGACCAAAAGGTGTAAGTCACCTCATCCGGCTGCATATTGTTTTCTAAAACTTAGCTCACAGATATTCAGCCAGGCTGGGTCCCAACAAGCTAATTTGCCATACTGTACTTCAGATGTAAGTGTCCTGGCAGGGCTTCCAATTTCATATCCCTCAGGTTGCTATAGGTTCATAAAAGTCAGTGTCAAGACAAAGGCAATTGTCCAGAATACAGAGCTTCACAGAAAGGTCACGGATGTTCACTAAATGCTAGCACATGATAAGTATCTGCAACACTATGTTAGTTCACATTGTGTTGATGTACAAATTGTAAGGAACAAGGAAGAAAGTGTATAAGTCCCGAAGGCTTCTCTAACAAGGTGTAAAACAGTGGGTCATGTGAGCATCCTAAAGATGATTCCAGTGTCACTTTCTCATCTCTAAACTAATCACATGTAACTTTTCCAGGTTTGTCAAAGAGCCAATGTGGAATTTACTTCTCTCTGATAAGATCAAAAGAATTTATTTGCTTGTATAGAAAGCATTATGTGGATATCCTCACCAAAAAAAAAAAAGGATTATCAGTTTAAATGTCTAATTTTCTTTACCTGTTTTTCACAGGGTCTTTAGACTTTCTACTATCTAATTTTATAAATAGTTGAATATCACCTAAATTGTGATTTGTGGTTTTAATTTCAAATGTGTGTGTAATGGAAACTCTACCAAACTTTGGACTGTAATAGGAGTTAAAAGTACATTGTATTTAGAACAATACATATTAACATGGATTAAAAAGCAAAGAACTATTTCTTATAAACTAGATGATACAAAGTTATAATATCTGATTAAATATTTTCTTTTAGGGTATAAGAAGCATTGCATTTTCTGCTAAACTATTGTTTATATCCAACTATGTATAGGTGATTGACCCAATCGGATATATATATATATATATATATATATATATATATATATATATATATATATATATATATATATATATATATATATATATATATATATCTCAGAAATATATTTGTTTGAAGCGAGGGTCTCACTCTAGCCAAAGCTGACCTGGAACTCACTCTGTAGCCCTGGATGGGTTCTAACTTACAGTGATCCTCTTACCTCAGCCGCTTGAGTGATGGGATTAAACATGCATGCCACTATGTCTGGATCAACAATAATATTTTAGAAAGCATTTATTTCCACTAAATTCCTTTGTAGGAATTTGTATAAATCAAAAAAATCATCTTTTGAAGTGCTATAGTAAAGTTCACTTAGTATGAAGGTGTAGAAAAACTTTGATATCTGCTAATTCACTTCTCTTTCCAGAAGAAATCCCTACACGGGCAGTGAAGACATGTGTTGGCTTAAAGAATGATTATCCACAAAGAAGCAAATATGCATTTTCTAAAGGGCAATCCACAGGAACATCAAATGACTGAAATCTGCTTGTGGTTTCCAGGGAACTGAACATAATAAAAGTCATTAACTCTTTAATCCCTGGCTCTACACTGTGACTCTTGCTTAATGACAGGGAAACCATATTCTTCCACCAGTCCTAAAATACTATGTGTCTTACACCTCTTTCATAAATTCATCATTTTTCTTCACCTTGGTGTATTAAATATCAAATATGCAAATGTAAGTTTCTAATTGCAGATAATTTTCTTGTATTTATATCTATAAATATTCTAATATTATAGTGTCATTTTATGTGGTATGTGTGTGTGTGTGTGTGTGTGTGTGTGTGTGCGCGCACACACATGTGTATTTATGTGGTGGTGGTGGTGTGTGAGTATGTGTGCTTGTGTGTATGCTCATAATGACTGAAACATGCCCTAAGAGACCTAATGTAATTTCCTTTAACATACTATCCCCTACTAATAAATGTTCTATTTCTACATAATAAAAATTTATCAGTTCTCCTCATACTGAGGTTATATCCATCATGTTACCTCTACTTACTATTTTCTCATTCTGGAAACTGTTGCCTGTTTTGATCTCCCTTTCACACCTTTGTGCATCATTTTACTCCTCTCAGTCTAAAGGAACAGCTTCCTAAAGAGAATCACTCCTACACACTAACTATATTACAATTATTTGTGTTTTAGCTTCCTTTCCTTAAGAATAATTTCATGACTAGGTCAGTGAGTCAGATTCTCACTAAGAAAAATTACTAGTCTCTCAGTGGAAGTCCTGCCATTAGAATTTTTATTGTTATTATTTAAAATTATTTAAACAAAGCATAGACATAATTACATTTCCAAATATAGATAGGCATGCTCACCTAGATTATATTTTTAAAATTTATTAATTCCCTTATAAAATTCTTACAGATTTCATATTTATCTTATTTCCATAAGGTATATATGACTAATTGCTTGGGATATTATGGTGTTAAGCATGAGTGGTTAAAACAAAGAACCATAGAAATACTACTGAATATAAATCTTCCATATAACAATGAGCACTGAAGAAGGGTAGTAGAGAGTATTCATTCAGTGAAATGTCATCAGAATTCTGGATGACTGTCTGAGGGTTAATCACTGGCAGGTGTTAATTTGAGGAAACATGTTCTCAGCCCTCAGTGCAAACACCAATTTCAGAAAATAGCAGATGGGTTACTTGGTAAGTGAACTGACATGCTGTCAAAGATGTGAGAAACACAGTCTCATGGCCTCCACACCTGAAGGATCTAAGTTTAATTTTTAATATAAAATTGTATGGAAACCTTCCTGTCCATTTTCTATCCCAGGACAAATAATGGCTAGCATTCAAACAGCCTCAGATGATCTATAATACAAAGAGCTGTTTATTGATGACTTAAATTTCCAATTAGGAAAGCAAAGAAATCAGCAGAAACTAGAATGTGTTTTTTATGAAGAAGGTTACAAGGTCTTTAAGGGTACAAAAGTATATTTAAATCTATAACATGGGTGGTTTAACACACATTATTGTGAAAGAACAAACATACTTCCTTAAAAGAAAGTTTTAGCATGCTAGCTCAGGCCAAAGGAAAGGTTTAGTTTACACAATCTCGTGGTGTTTCTTAGCCAAATATTTTCTGTGTCCTTTCAGCAAGTTCACAGAATAATGGAGCCTGGGTCACAATTGTAGTCAAGGTTTCATAACTAAAAATAAACAACTTAATCAGTGAACCAAATTATATAAAAATTGTGTGTGTGTGTGTGTGTGTGTGTGTGTGTGTGTGTGTGTGTGTGCACTTGCCAGGGTTTCTTGCTGTTACAACACCACACCAGATGAAGTGCCAGTTTTTAAATCTTACATTATGTTGGTATCTTGATATTGATCCCTGGCTAACACAATTTGCAAGGAAAAAAAAATTAACCAGTCAGCCATCGCCTCAGAAAAGTATATTGCCAATTTTTAAATATCTTTCACCCCTGAATTCATTTTTGTATATTGTTAAGAATTTAACTGGATGTGGATTGGGTAGTGCAAGGAATATTTTGGAAGACTATAATTCCCTGGTTTTTTTTTTTTTTTTGTCTGCAAGGACACAATACAAATGGTCTAAAGTCATGTCAATATTATGTAGACATGTACACCCTTTTATTAGGGGTTCTCTTAAAGAATAAACAGGGGCACACTGATGGTAAATACAACAACACATTATTATTAAAATAATTTTAATTCCACAGCTTTGGCTATTCTCCTTTAACAGATGTTTCAAATGAAGCAAAATATTCTAAATGTTTATAACATAATGAAGACAAGCTTTCAGAAATAAAAATGATCTAATTCTTAATTTTTTTTTAGTTAATGTGTTTGGTTTAATTTGCCTTCATTGTAATGCTATGCAAATTTTAGGACATTTGTTGTGTTATGGTTCTGAGAAACATTGATAAATTTTAACCTTAAAAAATATAAATTTACTGAAAATGGCTACCTATCGTGAGGGAGGGGACAAATGGGATTTTCCTAATAACTTTTTTTTGTACTAATGCACTGACCTGAATTTATATCTTTTATTTAGTGGCTAAATTTGCTTTGCCTGTAGGAACAGCTATTATGCACCTTAGCAATGCTATTCAGCCATGCAGAAGCTTAGAGACCTTGCTCCACAGTGGCTATATTTAACCAGTGTCTCAAGAGCAAACTCACAATGTCTTAAGAAAGCACCTGGTTTCTACCTTTATGTGTCACTAACAGAAACCCCTTAGTGTCTCACTTATGAAAAATCAAGAGAATTACAAGGAAAAAAAAAGATAGACTTTATAAAGTTATACTCATCTAATCTTCAATATTATTAACACAACAGATTGCCATTCATTTTTGTTTTGTGAAGATATATTAATGCCAACAAATTAATTTATTTACTTGAGCAATTACCATAGCCTCATGTGCTTAGAATAAAAACTTGCAAAAATCAGTAGAAATAATTAAAAGTATGCAGCCTCCTCGAACCTTATAGCACAGTTGATCATTCTTTCATAGATGCTAGTTGAAACAATCTCATAACCTCATTTGTTCATTTATATCTGGATTTTACATATTACTGTCATTTTCTTCCTCTCAATGCTTAAGTACTTTACATGCAATGGTCCTCCCAGTGAAACAAATACCAACTCTCCTGGGAAATTTCTCCTAATGAGATTTGGTCACCCATCCATGACAATCTCTCTCTACAGGGCTGATTTCAATAAAACTGGCTGCATTTTCCAAAGTGTGAACTGTGGGCCACATGCATCATAATCCTGTCTTTGAAGAGTCACTGAATCCTAAGAAATGATGGGGTACCAGTCATCTCCATACAGAGAATGCTCCCTTCCCTGCCTTAAGCAAGGTATGCTTAAGACCAGTCAAAATTCACTAGCATGCTGCAGGAATTGAATCAGTTGATTAAATGGGATGTCTAAATTATTTATTTATTTGCTTCATGGTTGTCATGGTATTATGGTGCTAAAACATGAATGGGGGACTCTCTTCATTAGTTCTTGTAGACTTATTGTGTGGGGTACTGCTACAAGGGACTCAGAGGGCATAAGGTTAAAAGAAGTAGAGACCAGTTGAAGCCCAGATAAAGTCCAAGGTTTGCTTATCTCTGAGCTTCCTGGAGACACGCTTCACAGAAACTCCTTCCTTTGATCCTAGAACTCCGAGACCCTGGCAGGGAACCCCACGTTCTCACCCCCACTGTGCCTGGACAATAGAGTCTAAGGTGACTGTCTCTCCATAAGCTTCCACCACGGAACTCATGTCCAGAATCACATACTTCCTGCCCCTCAATTTATGCAAAGCAGGCATTCACAGGTCGCTGACCATTACCAATCCCTTTTGCCCGTTTCTGCCCCTGCCTCTCCTTTTTTGTTTATATAACTAACTGTATTAATACAATAAGAGAGAGAGAGCTTTCCACCGCATTTTCCCTGACAACTCTGTCACTTTCCAGAGAAATGAGCTGAACACTAAAACATGGAGAGCCACCCACAGCGGTGCTCTCTAAGGGATTATTCTCTGTCATACTCCCAGAGCTGTAAGCTAACATGGAGAGCCACCCACAAGCAGGGCTCTCCAGGGAGTGTTCTATGCAACACTTCCATGTGTACTCAGGCCCACTGCCTTGCAGCCATCCAGCAGCCGCCTGCTCCCTCCCTGCCTGGGTCTGAAAAAGCCAGTGCCATGGGCAGAGAGATGGGGCCCCCAGTGGCCGCTGCCACTGCAGGCAGTTGAGCTGCCAAGCACACCTCACCCAGCGGCTGCTGCCCTGCAGCTGTGCAGCCACTGCAGCCACCACCTGGTAGAATGTACAAACCAAGAACGCACAAAACAAGATTATTGGTACTTAGAAATAATGGCATCATATCTCAAACACATCACTGTTTCTTTTCCAGTCTGGATATATGAAAAATCATCTATTGAATGGTATAATATATAGAAATTTATAGAAGCCACATATTTTGTTCATGATTATCAGAATTTCTTTTCTCCATGCTATAGTATCAAGCAATAATTTGATCCTCCTATATCTATTCAATATATTCAATTTATCTTATGATCATTTCCAGATCTGCACAATCAAAAATAATTTAAATATAGCAATTTTATTTGATTTTTTCAACAGGTTTGCTTTTCCCACAAGGCAAATCTTATGTTCTTTGCAAATGGAGGTTTATGTTTTCTTCACATCAGTATATTTGCTACAGAGAAATACCAAATGTCATGTCTCAGTCAGTTGCTTGCATTTGTGGGTGGTGACAGTGCACATCAGGATAGCATTAGATAGCCACCTCTGTTGACAAGGCTCCTTCTGCTTCTTTGGGTCCATTGTCACCTTCACTGAACTTCAATATGGATATAAAATCACCCTGCCAGCGATGTATGAGCATTCATAGAAATAACAGCTTCTTCAAGCACTTGGTTTGGCTTTAGATTTAGGACAACATAAAGTAAATGCTTATCAGAGAGCCCTGCATAAAGAGAAGTTTGATTTTTTCTTGTTTTATTCCTCACAATACATATTGATATGTTAAAGTATTTACTATTTTCCTCTCTAAAAGTGCATTGGAAACACAGAAAATTTACTGAAATACTTTATTTATAATCAAGAAAAACATCATGTATGGTTTTACTGATAGGCTCATGACATTCCCAAAACAAGATGGACTTATGTCAAAGCTTTGAATACCTGCCCCAGGCCAAAGCCCCAGGCCAAAGGAAAAACCCTTTTGCTGAAGAAACCAGAGAAAATCATTGCACTACATCGAGAAACCCTGAGAGATCCAGAATGGTAACCAGTTCCCAGTTGGTAGCATGTGTAGCACTGGTAGGTGTTACATGAGTTGCCAGGGGAAATTGGTCAATGACATTTGGAGAAAGCAGAGACCACTGATATACAATATACAGTTGTCACAACAATACTGAACACACTCCTATATGGAAGAGACCAGCAAGTCAAGAAGTGCTCATCTGTGCAATAGTGGCGCTATACTTAGGAGGGTAATCAACAGCTTACTAATTGGCTAAGAGGTCTGATCAGTGACAAGGAACCCTTAACTGGAGCTGAGGTCCATTGTAAAATATTATGGATACCAAGAACCTGGCCTCCAAGGGGAAATTCCCACTACCAGAGAGCCACAGAGAGGCTACAACCATTAGAATCTTGCCAAAATAGAAAGGTTTATGTCATTTAACCTATATTGATCTCACTCTCTGATGGAGATTCTGTTTAAATTTTTCATAAGTCAATTGAGAGAGCTGGGGACAAATCAATTCCACCAACAAGACATGGGATGATAGCTGACATCTTGGCAGGTGATGAACCACCCCTAGCCTATCATATAGGACCCAAATGAAACCTATGAGAAAGTGGCAAGATAAACAAGATACTGATCACCACAAGTCAGATAACCCATTAAAGGTCACTGAGGATAGATACCAAATATATCCAACATAATCAAAATCAGAAGTCCAGAGAAACTTAAGATCTCAACAATAAAGCAGACTTAAAACTCACCTACCGTGACTCAAGGAACTGAGCAGCAGAAGCGGCAGCAGAAAAAATGGAAGAGTCAAGGTGGGGGAGAATATCCAGAGACATTTCTTCCCTCAGCAACATCACACAAAGGGGAAAGCACTGGCTCCCTCTACTGCTATTCATAACCTCGTATTCCATGGACTGATCCAGTATGTCCACCAAGGAGGGCCCCAAGTGAATTGTGGATAAAGAGGAGGGAAATAGGGGTACCAGCACAAGGTTTTCTCATACAATATATGTAATTATTGATAATGAAGATATTTTTTAAAAATTATAATTAAAAATATAATTTCTTTATATTTCTGAAGGAAGCTATCAATTGCTTGAAATCTTACATAGAAAACACAACATATTGCATATGAAAATATATAAATATTAAATACAAATATGTCAGGATGAATGTATGCGCAATTAAACTTTGGGTTGTTCATGTTATAATTAGATTTGAAATCCAACAACATCTACCATGTTCTTCCTACTTCGTTTCCCTTTCTTTCTCTCTTTCTTTCCTTTTTTCTTTGTTTGTTTGTTTGTTTCTTTCTTTCTCTCTCTTTCTTTCTTTGTAAATAAACAAATATATAAATAACAAGTAGAAACTTGAAAGAAAACTGTTGGATTTCAAATGTGGAAGATAATTGTTAGGTAGTACTTGCCATTGAATGTAATCATGGACAATTCAAGTCTGAAAAAGATATTGAAGTTTTATCAAGGTCTAATAATTTGTGTCTTCTTGGGGCTAGAGAGGGCTCCATCATCTTTACAAAGCTTGATGGCCAGGATTCAATGTCCCAGTCACCAATGTGACTCTCTGCACACTGCATAGGCATTTGTTTGCAGTGGCAACAGACCTTAGTGTTCTCCTATGTTCTCTCTCTCTCTCTCTCTCTCTCTCTCTCTCTCTCTCTCTCTCTCTCTCTCTCTTTCCTTTCTCTCCCTCTTTTCCTCCACCTTTTTCTCTCTCACAGAAATAAATTAATACAAAAATTAAAATTTTTGTATCAGTTCACATTATAAAAGGTAAAACAGCCAGTATATCAAATATTCTAATTCATGTTCATGTTGGATGAGGCTTTTCTAACGTAACATGTAAACACATCTACAAAAGTTAAATAAAACCTGTGTATCTCTTGTTTTTTAAAAGATAACACAGACAGTATAACAAATACTCTAAATCATTTTTATGTTGAGGAGCCTTTTCTGACATGTAAACATATCAAAATGGTTTAAACAAATCCAAACTAAATTTCTTAAGGTACACACCTTTAATCCTAACACTGGGGAGACAGAGGTAAGAGGATCTCCATTAGTTTGAGGCCACTCTGAGATTACATATTGAATTCTAGTCAATCTGGGAAAGAGTGACACCATGGAGGGGGGAAATCCATACTAACTTGCATACACTTAAGAACATTTTCAATTTTTAAAATTTTATTACTTGTATTGAATTAAGGCTATATTGGAGCTTGCTTTACAAATCAAGAATATAAACCAGCTTTAATGTTTGTAAAATAAATGACTTTTATAAATTATGAATAATTAAAATTGACTTCTCTAATCCCCAAATACAATATGGTAGCATCCTTCCTGCATCTGAAAGTTAGGATATATTGCACTTTTTTGCAACATATACTCATTTACTCAAGAAATATTTATTGATTGACAACAATATGCCATGCCAATTGCCTGAAGGAGAAAAAAAATATATGTGGAATCTCTCTTTTTGCATTCCCAAGTAGCAAACATTACACCATGCATCCAAACTCACTTTACATGGTACTGTTAAGTTATATTTTGCTTAATATGCATTCATTCAGATGAAAGTTATGGCAAAAATATAGTGAATCCACAATATTAGTGGACAGTGTTTTAGTCTGTGCACAGCCACAACTGATTCACATAGATAACCTAGATTTCTCAATTACACTTTTTCTAATTACATAAAAATCTTAAGTTTTAGCCAGGAGGAGTTTGAGGTTGGCATACTGTTGAAATTGGAAATCAGTCAAAGCTCTAGTCAAGGTGCCCACTTGCTGCACTCCTTACATTCTGCCAAAGTGCATAGGCAGATGGTGCATATACTCCTGAAAAGTATCCTCAAAATACTGTCCTTGCTTTGTCTGCTGATCATATAATTATTTTTGTCTGTGTGCCTGGCACTGTGGGCCTCACAGGTAGAAGTGAATGTTCAATATCATATAGGTGAAAGCAAATTCAGAAGGAAGGCTTCCTAAAGTATTGATATGAGTACCTTCCTCCTAGTTATTTTTAAACCTATAAATCTACTATCTTAGTTGTGAAATGAGATTAAGATATCTTGTGATAAACCTTAGCTGTAAGGATACTAGAAAATATAATGTAAAATATGCCTCTTCCAAATCACTGCTAAATAAATTCTACATATTATCATCTTCACTGATGCAGTTATTATGTTTATTATTACTGTTCTTAACTGTAATGGAATAATTGTTCAAAGAGGTAGCTTTCTTTTCCATTTTACTTCTTGCCAAGGGCTTCAAAATTCAGCTACAATTGTTTTCAGCAAAACATAATGAAAATAAATAATATTTAAAATGTTTAATGAATTGGCAATCATTTTAAGTAATCATGCAAAATAATTTACTCTGTGTCAGTTTTTACAAGACACAGACAATAATGCTTATCACTCCTTATAATTGATTGATGAAGAAACTGGATGATAATGCTATCAAAGCCTCAATTAAAGATTTCAGTGTGTGTCATAGTCAGCCTCACACCACTGGGATGAATCTCCAAACCAGGCACAGTTTATAGGAGGAAAGGATTTGTTTGTAGCTATAGATACAGGGGAAGTTCCAGAATGCAAAAGAGGCTGCTCCCCTTTCACAGTTCCAAGCAGAGAGAAAAAACCCAGCACCTATATCACACACACACTAGCAAACAGGCAGGGGGCAAGGAGAGAATTTTTTCACCTTTATCTAGCCCTAGGATGGGATCTTGCAATTCTATCCCAGACTTAATGGCTTCCTGAGTCTCTGGAATTTCCTTCCTGCACTGCCCACACAGGAAAAGATGTTTACTTCTAGCTCCTTTGAGCTTTCTTACATCCTACCCCCTACTGAGAGGCTTCCTTCCTGTGAACATCCTCAGAGACACACCCAAGATTACTTGAAAGGTCAAGTTGACAACAAAACTTAACCATTACAGTGTGTTTCTGGGGAAATAAAAACCTTATGGTCATCTTCTTCCCAGTATGATATCTCAAAAATTAAATTTCATAGTAATTTGTGAATTTTCCCCAAATATTTCAATTATTGGTTATTGAAGCTTTTGAATCAAATCAGACAAAAAAAAAAAAAAAAACCTGAACCACTTTGTCGCAGGCATCCACACGCTGCTGGGATGAATCTTCAAACCAGGCACAGTTTATGGGAGGAAACAATTTATTCAAGCTACAGATCCAGGGAAGTCCCATAAAAGTGAAAGAGGCTGGTCCTTTTTCACAGGTCTGAGCAGAGAGAAAAACCCATCACCTATACCACACACACAAAAAAGGGAACAGGCAGGAGAACAAGGAGAGAAATTCTCCCCCTTTATATAGCCTTAGGGTGGGGTCTTACAACCCTTCCCCAAACTTAATGGCTTCCTGAGTCTCTGGAATTACCTTCCTGCATTGCCCACACAGGAAAGGATGTTTACTTCTAGCTTCTTTGAGCTTTCTTACATCCTGCCCCCCTATTGAGAGACTGCCTTCCTGGGAACATCCTCAGAGACCCATCCAAGATAATTAAAAAGATCAAGTTGACAACAAAACCTAACCATCACACTCTTTAATATTATTTTATCTTAAAATGTGTTAAATTTTCCACAAAAATGTTTAATATATTTAATATGTTGAGTGATAATTTTTAGACAGTATACTAAAATGTTTTGTAAAAAGCAAATAATTTATTGTATTACATAAATGTTTTAAATATATTGAAATCTTACATATCATTCAAGTTTATAACATTTTAATGTTGATATCTGATTAATTGGCCCTCTTCCGAAAGCTTGCAAACTTATAGCATTCTTCTATCTAAGAATGGCATTGTGTTGAGCCTGGTGGTAAAGAATGTGAACTGATTCTGTACATTTACACAGAGAGGCTATACCCATTAGGAGTTAGCCAAAATAGCAATGTTGTATCATTTATCCTATATTGATCTTACTCTCCTTTTGAGATTTTGTTTTTATTTTTCAGAAGGCAGTGAGAGAGCAGGGGACAACTCAATTCCACCAACAAGTCATTAGATGATGGCTGACATCCTGGCAGGAGACCAATCACCACTGCAAGTCTGATAACCCATGAAAGGTCAATAGAGACAGACACCAATGATCTTCTACACAACCTAAAGCAGATGTCCAGAGCCCCCTAAGTATTCAACAATAAAGCAGCCTTAATACTCACCCACCATGACTCAGGGAACTGAGTGGAACAGGAGGTAGAAAGATTGTAAAACTGCCAGAGACATGTGCCCCCTCAGTAACAATACACAAAGAAGGGAGAAAAAAAAAATAAGAAAGTAAACCTTGATACCTCTGTTGCAGTTCATAACCCCCTAACCTATGGACATATTCAGTATGCTCACTGAGGAAGGACTCCAGTGGGTAGGGGACAGAAAGGAGGTAAAAGGGTGAAACATTCACAAAATTTGATCATACAATGTATAAACTTAATCGTAAAAAAAAAAGACTTGGCAGCACAGAGAATCAGAGAATACAGTCTTATCTTAAGAGTCATATTGTAAAACTGTGTTTAAGAATTCTAAATACCTTTAAACAAAAAATACTGCAGCTGAATTATGTGTGTTTAGACGAATATATTTATTTCATGTATCTTCATACTTTATAGGGTTGATGTAAAGACCACAAGATGTGATTATAACATAGAGTATTTTGGAAAATATTCAGAAAATCTAAAAACATTGAAGTCTTGCTGATTTGTATATATTCTATATTATTTCAGTATACATATAGGCCCACTTTTAGAAAGTCACACACAACTTTACTATTTACCATATCTTTGAAAGATTATATTTTTCTATTGAATTATTCATAAAATCCTAAGGCTAATTTATACATGAAAGAAAAGAAAAAATGTAACTCAAGCTCATAAATCTTTATTTATGAACAGAATTCTCAAAGAATTATAATCACTACGTGATGGCAAGTTTATATCATATGATGTATTAACTTATAATCATATCCTTAATCCTTAAGTAACAAAGCCCTGTATAAGTGACATATATATGTGGGGGGTTGAGATAAACCTCTTGGAGTGATTATATTAAAACATTGAGGGTGGATGGGTTATCTCAATAAATTTCTAGACTTTCCAAATAGACCAAAGGAGTGCTCTCCCTCCTTCTCTATCCACTGAAAGTTTGTATTTACATTAATCATTTGAACAGTTATACAGAATTAGCAGATACAAGATAAAATCTGGTGTTTGTTTATATCAGTTAGGTAATGAAAATATCCAGAATATTGTAACCCATGAAAAACATTGTCCTTTGTTATTCAAAAAATAGAAACAAGAATGACGATTGATATAGTGCTATTATAAGAAATTAAAATGTAATACATGTAAAATTTTAGGAAATTTGCATTTGTTCAGTTTTTCGTTGAGTGGGACATCTCTTTTTCTCCATAAGTAGTGCTCCATTTTTTTTTCAGTTCTTTTTTTCTCCTTCTTTCTCAAAGGTGAAGGAGTGGATCCTTTAAAAATAAGTGATAAAATTTTAAACATGATCAATATCTCATTCTGTTTTTAGCTTTTTTTAATGTATATTTTTATCTAGTTTCACAAGAATGTTATGCAGAGTTGAAAATAAATGTTGCTAGTGATATACAAATGAAATAAATCAACTTTTAGCTCGGTTGAATTTTCTTACAAAAATATTGTTTAAAATTTAATTAGAACATTTATATGAAATAAATGATTCCAAGATCAGATATTTAGTATTTATAAATGGAAATTGAACTTTTATTTAAAATGAACAGTGTGCATAACTATTCCACTTAAGTAATGAAAGAAATTAGATAGGCCATGAACCTAGGAATAAAACACATTCTTTGCATGAGCATTGAGAATTTATACACATGCTCCAGAGAAATATTGGCTTTGTTGTGCCAAATGTAAAGTCATTAACTCACAGAGGTTATAGGTAATTATAACATGAACAATTATGTTTGAAGAATGCATTTCTATTTTTCTATTTTTAGGGGAAGATGAGGATTTCCCCCTCTGAAAGTTCTAGTCTACATTAAAACAAAACAAAAGCAAAAATATAGGAAAGGCAAATCATTAGTACACATGAACTTGGGACAATCAGATAATGATTCCACATAAATTAATGAGATCAGGAATATGCATACCAATCTTCATAGAGGATAGGAAAATGAAGGATGTGTACAATTAACATAAATGACTTTTAGTGAATACTCATGAGACCAAAGTACAGACAATCATGGACTCTAAGGAGGGGAAGGCAGAAGGGCTGATCCAGGAGAAGTCTTCTTACTGTCCAATGTGCTGGGTATTCTTTCTGACATATCCAAGGAGGAGATTTAAATGTCCATAGTATGGACAACATTAACTGCCACTGGATCTCTCTTAGAAGAGGTTTGTTTCTTCAGTCAGATCAGAACACTGCAGGAAAACCTACTTCTGCACTTCGCTTTTAGAAATAAATGGATCAAAGACGATGGGAAATGTATACACATATGAAAATGTCTTGGTAAACTCATTTTTGTATGATTATTGTGCTAAAAGAAGTAAAATTAGATATAGGCTGGGATTTCAGAGTAATTTCAGTACCACTTCACAGTATCATTTATGTCCCTCAACTACTACACAAAATGACTCAAGATCATACAAAAAATTTTTCTTCTTATTTTATTAATTTTGTAATATCTTAATTTTTATTTAACCCCTTATCTTAATTTTTAATAGGTATTATTCATTCACTGCGATTACTTTTTTTAACTTTTTATTATTGACAGTTTACATAATTGTAGACAATAAACCAAGATAATTCTCTCAGCACCCCCACACCCTTCTCAATTAGTCTCTATTTTGTTTTGATCTCATCATCTTTTCCCCCCATTTTGAAGGTCTTATGAAGGTAGTGTTGGGCACTGCAAAGTCATGAATATAAAGGCCATTTTGTGTCTGGAAGTTTGCATTGTAAGCAGTCCTCCCCTTCCTTTGGCTCTTATAATCTTTCTGCCACCTCTTCCAAAATAGACCCTGAGCCTCAGGAGGTGTGATAGAGATGTCCCAATGCTGAAAAGTCCACTGTCACCTCATTCCAGTGGTAACTTTTGACTCATTCCAGTGGTCACTGCTACATGAAAAGAGAAGCTTCTCTAGCCAAAAGTGAGAGTAGCATAATTATATGTGTATGCAGATTTTAAAAAGAGTACTCATAAGGCATTTTGGTAGGTATAATATATGCATTCATCCAGACAACAGAAGGCATTACTCCCCTATGTCTCATGGCTTCCCCAACTATAGGCTTTTATTATTATTATTATCCACAATGAGTTACATTGTTTAGTGGGCAAACAATGAGTTGTTACCCCAATTCCTCATTCCCCCCCTTCCCCATCCCCAGTCAGCTGAATATCCTCCTCCGTGGGCCGTCTTTATCAGTCTTTGTGGTAGGGGACCATGGATAGCCCAGTCTTCAGCTGGGTTCTCCTGACCCAAGTGTGTTGTCACTGAGGGGTGCCATGCCTCTGATATTCTCCCCCACCACGGTTCTCACTGTGATTACTTACAAGCAACCTTTACAGTAGTTAAACTTATCTGTTAAAGTCATAGATTTTTCTTTCTCTGAGGTCCCAAATATTCCATTGATCTTCATTTAAAATTTTCTTTTAATTTTAGTGCAATTCTAAGAAAACAAAATGCCTTCTGTTGTTTCTTTATTATACAAATGCACTGGCTTTCACAGACAAGTGTATGGTTAAATATTTATATGCATGTTAAATTCTGTTTTTATCCATACATAGTTGATATATGAATGGGACATCTTACAGGTTTAACATAAAGTATAAAATCCTTTCATTACTTATTATACTAATTATTTTTATTTCTTAAAAATTACATTCCCAAATTTGTTCAAAATTCAATATGTAGATTCCATAACTTACTGTTTCTTGTAACCTCTTTGAAAACGTCTTTCTTTGTTCTATTCAGAGGGAAAATGTTTTTTTTTTTTCTGTAAATAAGAAATAGTCAACACTTATTTGTAAATCATTCACCTTCAATCCCTTACAATGTTTCATATATAAAGTGTGACTAAAAAAATAACATGGGGAGTGGCTATGTAAATTTTTAGTCACACAAATGTAGTGATATTGTGAAAGAAAAAAAATATGTAGTGTGTTTTATGCAAAGACAAACCCTGTGTGGGAAACTCCATCGTGTGAATATTTAATCATTAATATTACTACCATGGGCTCAGTATGTATCTGAAAAGAAGTGAGTTTCTTTAGCACAGTGTTAAGTAAAGGAGCACACATAAAAAACACAGATGGACTGCTGGCCCAGTAATTTGAATTACTTTCTTTAAAAAAAAATTTATTTATTTATGTATGTATTTATTTATTTATTTAATTGAGAGAGAAAAAGAAAGAGGCAGCCACAGAGAGAGATAATGCACATTAGGGCCTCCAAACACTAACAAGGAACTCCAGACACATGTGCCACCTTGTGAATCTGGCTTTCCATGGGCACTGGGGAATAGAACCCTGGTCCTTCTATTTTGCAGGCTGTGGTGGTTTGAATAATGTCCTCCAATAGAATTTATTATAATTATGTTTATTAAATTTTTAATTCTCTCTAGCCAATTCTGGCTGGAGGAGGTATGTCACCTTGGCCAGATCCTAGGGTTCATCCCTAAGGTGTTTCTGGGGTGGGTCTGGAATTCTAGCTTTATATATGCAAAGAGCAGTCTGAGCTCAAGCCTGGAGTTCCTCTTGTTTGCTAGTTTGGAGTGTGTTTGCTTGAGGTGCTGGTGGTGTGCATCTGTCTGTCTCTGCTTGGATCTGTGAAAGGGGACCAGGATTTTTCCTCAACTTCCCCTGTATCTGTTAGTTTCAATAAATACTTTCCTCCCCAAAATTTGCCTGGTTTGGAGATTCATCCCAGCGACCTATGGCTGACTACGTCACAGGCAAATGCCTTAACTTCTAAGCCATCTCACCAGCACTTGAATTGTTTTCATAGCTGGGATCAAACTCAGGACATGTCAAATGTTTGGAAAATTCACTACAACTAAATTAAGGCTTTATTCTAAAATTATACATTGTATACATATTTAAGACACCTATATGAACCAGTGTTCAATGACACACAAGGTTATGTAATAATTTGAGACCCATTTCTTGCCAGAAACATAGGATTCTTCTACTGATACACAAGCCCCTACCTTGAGGCAGATTCAACATACTTTTGGATATTAAGAAATGAAGGCAAGATACTTGAGTAAATGTTGTGAATTTACTGCTAATATGATCATTAGCGTACTGTCAACAAATTCAAAAAATATGTGAAAATTTGTTTGTTCTTAAAAAAGACATTTTTCTTATTGTTTCCATATAACTAATTGTTCTTTACAACAATTGTTTTGAAAATATCTTGACTTCAAACTCTATCAGTGTTACACACCGTAAGATAAACATTTTGAAAAGTCTGTCTAAATCAATGTCATTGTAGTAATCTCAAAAAAAGCTATAAATAAAATTTACATTAATTATATTTATAAGTATATATCAAATAGTTGATGAAATTTAATAAATTCAAGCTAAAAATAACTTCATAAATGAAGGGTTGTGTTACCTGGGCTCATTTCCATGAACAGATTTGCCCAGCAGGGGAATCAGATGAGCAGAGAGTCAATGTGAACATATTTTATTACATTGTCTGTCTTTACCAGATTGTTGCTAGACAACATTTGTATATTCTGGCAATACTAAACAGGAAATGGATAAATAGAATAATCAGGCATTTTAACAAGTCCCATTGCTCAATGTATCATTAGGTATTTTTAAATTTCACTATATCATGATTTCTAAACTTAAACTTATGTAACACTATTTCTAGTACAGACTGATAATTTTTCAATATGTTCAAAAATGAAAAAGTATTTATTCTTATTGAAGTTCAATCCTTTAAATCATGATCCAAAAGGATAAAGATATATTTACATTAGGTGTATACTTTTTTCATGAATTTTGTCCTTGAACTCTGCTTAGTTCCCTCTGTAAGTGTTCTGTAACTGCATTGTTAATTCCAGATTTTCTCACTTAACTACTTCAAAGTAATTCTCTTTTAATTGGGCCACATTTATCTGACAATTTGTGAAAGATATCAAAATGAATTTTTCGTACCAAGTCTGTAAGTTAGATATTATTTTAATTTCACATCAGTAACATCTGACAGGATGATCTTAATTCCACCATGGTTGCCTTTACTATCTAATTATTGGCAAGTGCCTTAAGTGCTGAACCATCTCTCCAGACCCTATGAGCTAATTATAAATACTAGAGTTTGAACTTAATTTTTAACTCTGTAATTTGAACTATTTTCCTTCACATTTATTATAAATTTTTTCTTCTAAAAATTGTTTAAATAAAATAACTAAAATAAGGATTTATTATGTGAATTACTAATTCTGAAATATGTACTTTAAATATCTCCAGAAATAATTTCTAATTTTTTTCATGCACTCGAAATAATATGATAGTTTATGACAGCATCACTGAAAAATAGTGTCAGGAGAGTTATATTTTCAACACAACTAATAAGAAAAGAGATTTCTGGCACTACATTTTTCTTACGGGGCTGAAAATCTAACACAGGCCCTCACACATGCAAATACTTTATCAGAATGTAAGTCCCTAATCTGTTAGAAAAAATGTTAACTATAGAAAAAAAAACTTGTGAAAACTTCTAGGAGATGGTAGATATGATGCAATATTAAATGTGGGGCCTTTTACTGCTTTCTACCAACACTTGAAGAAAGTGTCCTGTATGCTCCCCAGAAAGCCAAGTAATCCAAAAACAAAATAACTCAATATAAATATTGTCATAAAAATATCAGTAAAGTATAAAACAGATTAAAAAGAATATGACCCTGCAAATATCAAAGAAATGTCTTGTGAAAGAGACTTAAATCTAATCTACTCTAAATAACATACCATAGTCACAGGTATAATTTCAGATGACAAAAAAAGAATGAAACATAAAAATTTTACGTTTATTTTTAAAATGTGAAGTTAAGGTAATTGCCATTTTCTGGTAGTCATACTAAATAAAATTTTATACCAGGAGATTTGAAACGGAGAATTTTAAGGCAAATTTCAAAAAGAAAAAAATGCAAGAAAAATCCAATTTCCAAATTTACGGGTTGAAAATGTGGAATGTTATCCAAGAATGATAATTTCACCACATTTGTGAATTTTTGAAAAAGTTCATAACAGGTTTTAGATGAGCATATGCCTGGACATTCATTGTGTGATCTAGAGTGAAAAATACCAGAAGAAAAAGAGACTTCCTCATGCCAGCCTATCACAGAAAACTGAAGTAATTAATTGATATGTGAGGCAAAGTTAATGAGATAGGTTTCAGTGCCCTTTGAAGCCAAGCTTCAAGACTTAAGCCAGCATCCCTTTCAACAAAGTTGGAGTGGTGATGTACTTGTGAAGATTCTGCTTTCCCTTTCATCCTTTCATTCCCCTGTCCCAGGGTGCACAGAGCTGGTGTCCCAGTACCTTGTAAGGGGTCCCTCGAGACCCCTTACAGAATGGCTGTACTGTAGACAGCATATGCAAGCCAGCTCTGTATAAGATCAGAAATTAAAGTATTAAAGAAGTAAGTTTTAATAAAGAAAATAATAAAAAGTGAAATTTAAACGCTAATGTGTACAGAAGGACTATAAGAAAAATCTAGAAAGACCAATACTTAACGTAAAATCAATTTCCTTTTAAAAGGAACAAAAAGATAAGTTTCAGGCTAAACAATGATAAGCACCATGCCTAAATTTAAGGGTTCTTATCTGTGTACATGCTCTAAAAGATGTTCTAAAATATTCATGTAGAGACACCACAGACTTAATGGCAATTTAAATTCAGTGTAAATTAGACACAGTTAAAAAAACTGTTATGTGGGTCACAAGGTCATGAGCATAGATCTAGTTCACATTTTTTTTTGGGGGGGGAGAAATGTGTAACCAGGTTAGATACAGATAAGACCCTATCATATTATATCACAAATCGGTAAAATTCTCATTCATTTTAAATTCCATTGGCAAAAACAATCAGACAATCTCAAAGTTATACAAAGAATGGCAGGATGGCTCTGTCATTGCTTCTTGTGCTTTAGTGATAGACTATAATATGGTATTTAAATTCTTGACAAGCTGGACTCTTCTAGAAAGGTTGTTGCCCCCTTGATCTCAGAACCAAAGCAGACTTAAACTATGTGCCCTCAAAACATTGTCCAGAATTTTTTTAAATGGCCAATTGCTTCTGATAAGAAGAAAGTGACAACCAGTATATAATTTTGGTTTTATTTATATTTCCTTTTCTAATCACCTGAAGTCATTTCTGTCAGAATTTCTCAGTAGGTAGAAGGGTCCAATAGGTAAACTGAGCAATAGTTACAAACTCATTTGAGTAAGACAACATTCAGGCTTACCTAGAGCATATACTGGACTAAAATTAGGTATTACTATACGTCCTAAAGCAGTCAGACGATTAAGTTCTTAAAACATCTGGAACATAAAAGAAATCCATGAGAGACCTAAACCTATCCTGGAGCACTCACAGACAGGGGGAACCTTCAGAGGAGAGATGAGGAAGAGGTATGAGGATAACCCCCCACCAGAAGTGCAAGTAGACCAACAACCCAAGTGTGAAGTGGAAATCCCTTTTCTCTGGTATCATGTTGTTGATCATTTGCTCTACTGGTTTAGAGATGATGTCACTTAACATCTGAAAACTTTTCCTTTTTATACCAAAAATGCCTTTAATATCACAGCTGAGATATTCTCCATTCTTAATTCTAGGTTCCAGTGATGAGGAAGGCAATTATTCAAAATTGTCTGTCTTTTGACATCTTCACAACAGTCCAGGGTGATAGATGTGCCATCATCAAGGTTAAAAGTGTGTGTATTCTGATAACAGGGATAATGCCTCATTGGCTTGACAAGACCTAAAGGAAGAGTGTCAGACCATTCCAGAAGCTACTGTGCCATTCCGAGAACAGTACTGGGAATCGATCTCGGGTTTTTCCTGTAGAACAAGAATTATACTTATTATAATCTTCATAGCTATGCTGTTGATCTTTGGACCCTGTATTCTCAATGACTGATTTATCTTTATCTCTACTAGTTTATAGGCAACTCATCTGGTCACAAGACATTTTAGTTCCATCTATGTATGTCCACTTGATCATCCTTTCAGAGCTGATCCCTCACTACTTCTGACAGGACTACCAACCATCCCTCACAATGTTGAACTCCCTGCACCCCTAGATAGGCTCCAATCCTTTATGTTACTGATATCTGTAATCCTGTTTTTCACTAGATCCAGAAAAGATGGTGGTGAAACATAGACACTGGTTTATCTCTTGGGCATTTAGATAGCCCCCAACCCTCTGGGAGAAACTCAAACTGCCTTACTTTATGACCCCACTCAGCTGCATGTAAAGACCTTTCTTCTACCAGAAGTCTGAGTTTCTTCTTAAATGAGGGAGAAGGGATGTGGGAGAATTAATTAAATAGTCAATTAGGGTGATTATCAGGTTGCCAATTGTGAGAGATGACCAAAAGGGGGTCTGATCCAGTCTCATCCAATCAGCACCCCCTTCCCCAGACTCATCTGAGTATGTGGGTAAAACTACCACAGCATGATTATAAATAGATCCTTACTGAATTGGTAAAACCGCTTGTTCAGTTTTCACCTCTCCTAAACTTCCAGGTTGCAGCTCTGGTAAGTGACCCTGGTCTCATCTGGGTTTGGTAGATATGGGGGGGGGGCAACCCACTCCTATGACCACATAGGACCTGTAACCTTCCTATCCCCATGACAAGAGCTCTCTGTATTTTCTCCTCTTTCCTTCTCTTAATAATGTCTTTCTATGTCTTATTCTTTGATCTGTGAGTTTAATTCTTTAATCATAAAACAAGAATCTGGGGTTCCATAAATTTGTTGGTACATTGCCGTATTGGTGTATTAGCAAAGAGCCTCAAAATTTCAAAACAGAGATGACAGCTTCCTGGTGCAGAAGATTGCTTCCAAGTAAAGACATATTTTTTTCTGAAAAAATTCATTTTATGACACCTCTCTCATTTGAAACCAACCGTAAAATTATCAATGAACAGATTAGGCACATTTTGTAAATTCACAATTCCTGAACTGCCCTGTTAAACAACAACTTTTTAGATTTTCTGTAGATATCATGCATTTCTGTAATCCAAACAGTAATGAATATTGAGTACATGCCTTGTATCTGGAGCCCAGATCCATCAGATGGATGAGAGGCTGTAGCTGTTTAAAAGGAGCATCACATTTCTCTATTTGGAAATAAATATGGGGGTTTCATGACCTGTCACATATTATAAAGTAATCTACTTCATCTTCTACTATGATTTTTACAGGTGAACTTTTAAGTAAGTGTTTAGTTGTAAAATACATGTTCAAAACAGCGGCTTCTGAAAATCCTCTCTAGTTGTGAATTATTCCTGGTGAAACTACTTGATTCAAATTATTTGCAATCAATTTTTATGAAATATTGAATCATCTACATATGATATGTTTGATTGTAGATACACATTGTCTTCGTTGAAAAATATTGTTTTTCTAAGTATTATTTACTGTTTTTTTTCTGCAAGAACCGGCAGTGCCATTTATATGATTTATATGAAATAATATACGCCAAAGTTACAAGCCTTACGTTATCTTAGACGTTTTACCACCCTCAAGACAACTTATTTTTGATTCACTGTTTTCATTAAATTCTCTTTCCAGCAATAGTGTTTAACTTGAATGCCATTTATTTTTTCCTTTTGTCTCCTCTAAAGGGATTCGATTATATTTGGTATATAGTCCTTTGACAGTTTAACTTTGTTTTAACTTCAGAGAACATGTTTCTCTTTCCTCTCAGTACTGCTCTGACACAAAATTTCCATAAATATCTTTTAGAATTCAATGTACACAAATACACTTATCTAATAAAAACTCAAAATATCTATGGTATACAGAAATTTCAATGTTAATGTTTGGTTCTAAGTAAAAGTATTAAAAAACACTCTTCAATTCATGAATAAATTCTCCTATAATTTTAAGCATTATTAGTGAGCTAGACACATAACTTTTTTGATTTTTATTAAGTTAGAAATTATACCTATTTGTGCTTAAAACTTGTTTTGAATAATATATAGATAAGTATATTACTCCTGTTTTAGAAATGAGTCATTTTAAAATGAATCATCAATAGAATTCATTATTCCTATTTGCTCATGAAAATATGATATTTTGAGTTTTGCATCACCTACATGGACTACCATTAGTATAAAAAATTAAATCTCCATTTGACTTAAAATATAACTTTGCAAGATCCATAACAAATGGTATTCCAAATTCAGGATACTATCAGATTCTCTATATGCACTTCTGGTGTTCATTTCCTACATTCCAATGTGATAGTGGTATTGTAAAAAAGAAGGAAAAATTAATTTTATGAAACTGTATTATATATACATGCTTAAAGGTGCCTCACTGTATGTAAAACAGATACAATTTGATAAATCAATACTGCCACATTTCATTCTTTCTTTCAAGTAGGAAATTTATTTGTTTAAAAAGGTCAGCGTGCTCCATAATGAGGGAGAAAAACCTCATTTTTTCTAACCACGCTAAATGATTTCTAACGCCTTTGCTAGATGTTGGAAATGTTTTTTTTCAAAATGGCATTTTGATGTAGCTCGGGCTAAAAAGTATTTTACACTCATGAAAGAATATATGGAAGCTCTACTTTCTTAAAGCAGAAACTCACTATTGTTACAGAAACTATGTTGTGATATACAGAAAAGAATAGAATATGTAGATCAGAGGTCAATGTACAAGTTAAGCCCTAAATTGTGATTGGTGGTCTTTGTTATGGTGTCTTGTCTTCTTGATCTATTTCAATAAGAAAGGTTGGATTCAAAAAATGAAATAGCTGAAATTTTATTAGGAATAAAGCCATTTTATAAATCCAAGAGGGCCTGGAGACCATTTGAGTAAGGGAGTACTCAAGGTGCTTGGGTTAATATTTGGGTTATTGCTCTCCAGACTATTCTTTGTTGTTGTTGTTGTAAACGAGTCCATGAGAAGGAGGTGCTGGATGTTCCAGATTGTAGTCTGTGGTTCTCTACTTTGAGTGAGAGATGTGTGTTATACGACCATTTCTGCACTGCACATGCCTCTTCCCATAACTCATTTGATTTTATCCACATGGATACCCAATTATACATAAGGCCTAAGTAGGAAATTCCTAGTGAAAATTCTCTGAGAGGATACAGAGCCTCTAACTGTACATGCACCCCAAAAACCAGCCAAGAAGAGATAGTCCCTGTCTTCAGATCCTAGATTTTCCTTGGAACATATTTGAAAAGAAGCTGACCACTAGTCTCTAGGGGACGAGGAGGCTTATCCCATTGTGTGAAGATTGTACATGAATCTCAAGGAAGGTGAGGGTCCTGAGTTGACAATAGGTTGCTAAATACATTATTAGAAAAAGGGTATGTTTACTGTCAAGATGTGTCCTTCCTGGGTTGCTAAGCAATTTTTTTTTTTTTTTTGCTTTCCTGAGACAGAATAGGGCAGTGTTTGATGACTTTTATCAGATCTCAATTAAAAATAAAATATTTCCTTTTTCTCAAATTTTCACAAATCTTTGGGTCAAATTGTTATGTATTAACCAAAGGGTGAGTGGACAATACTTGTTAAAGTAAATTGAGTCTAGTAACTGAAGAACTAACTTCCCACATCTCAAATATGTCACGCTTTAGGAAGAGTCCTAACTGAATCAATCAAGTTGAAATGATCCCAGCATGTTGAGCTCTGTTTTAAAATGACTGCCATAATTTAAGAAAGGAGAATATTTAAACAGAGACAGATGCACACACAGTGCAATCAAGATATACATGTTAGAATCATTCAGAAGCCCAGAAGCTAGGAGAAACTTGGAGAAACCTAGAACAGATCCTTCTCCAGAATTTACCCAGGGACCTTGGTTGGACTGACCTCATGACTTCACATTTTGCCTCCTGTACTAAGACAGTAAATTTATTTTGTTTTGAGCTACAGTCTTTGCTATTTCATTGTAGGATTGTAGTCATTATACACTTAAATGTAAGATTTTTTTAAATGTTATTAATTTCTTAGTAGATAAGGCAAGTAGTTTTTGTAACAAGTCATGTAACTGAATTTTATTTAGCTGAACAAGTTAATCTGCATATATGAGGGTAATCAATATTATAGACTTTCTAAAAGAAGCTTCCTATCAAGTCTCAGTGGCAGAGAAGGTCTATGATAGAAAATCAGCATTGGCTCATTAGATCCCTACAGACTAAGTAGCAGTAAAATGTGTTCAAATTTTGGCCCATTCACTGTACACCCTTGAGATCAGCTTACTTTGAAGTCTTTATAATGCAATCATATAATCTATTCTCAATCCATGCTATCTAATTCATTCTGCATAACAATGACATATGATTTATCTTTTGAAAAATGGTGATGCTTTTCTCAAACTGTATATGATTCATAAATTGCTGTCTGTAGGAGAGGGAAATGTGAGCTCATTTCCTGCCAAACAAAGTCTGTCACTGCATAAAGAGAAGAGACATATTAAGATGGGGCACACTTTACCTTTCACAGAAAAGAATAAGACATTCAAGTCCTTTTTGTTATGAAGGTTATAAGGCAAGGATCCAGTGTTCATCAGTTTCAGAATGACAGGCTAACAGTTAAACATTTAAATAATGGAGACATTGTGTTCTCTACAACCTTGGCTAGAATAAATTTCAAGCCATTTAACAACAAATCATGCTACTCCACATAAATCAAAAAAAAAATTTCGACAGAGTTAGGTGAGTTTTCTTAAGAGTGCAATGTTCTATTACATCATGCTCAAAGGTGTAGCACATTAAATGATTACACCTGATTTGTAAGTAGAGTGTTAAATGATGTCAAAGGAAAGGGACTGAGTTAAACTTTCTTAAATAAAGATAATCAATCCTTCGCTTATAGTCATGACTGATATAAACCAGATAATGGACTAAATCTGTTTGGATGAGCCTATAAGATTTTTATTTCCCATGTATATCTTTTGTTTCCTTGTGTGTGTGCATGTGTGTTTGCAAGTATATATGTAGCTTTATGTGTCTGTCTTTATGTGTCTCTTTATGGGTTTTCACATTTACATATTTGTGTGCTTATGAGAACAAGAAATTTATGTTAGGTGTCTTCCATATTACTCTTCACATTATTACTATTGTTGCTGTTTTTGGAGACAAACTTTCTCACTCATCTCAGAGCCCACCAATTCCACTAGCCTTGAGGGTTTTCTCCTGTCACTGCCGCTTCAAGCCTGGAATACTATCATGCTAGACTCACATTATCATGACCAGCTTTTATATAGTTTCCTCGGATCTGAACTCATGCCTGTGTAGTGAGCAGCTTTATGCGCTGAGACATCTCTACAGCCCCCATTTTCTATTTCTGGTATAAATATTTCTCTGAAATATTATACAAAACACATCACACTATTACTAAGATTTTATCCTTAAACAAAATGAGAAGGGCTAGATGCAGAATGCCCCACTGAAAATTCTCAGTGCACTCTCATGTGAAAAGCAAGGACACATTACTAACCATGAGAACTTGAGTCATCTTGTTTCATTCTGAGTTTCCCAGACTTTTCTCCACTTACAAATGCTTTGTATAAATCACCAGGATCAGTAAGCACTGAAAAGAGGAGAATGTGAAAATAAAAGTCCAAAATAAGCATGCATTGAGTGTCCTTTCCACTGAGAATGACAGAACACTGCCCTTGTACTGTATGTATTTCTAAGAAACAAATGTATATTACACCTTCCTTAAAATAAAAATAATTTAGGGCTGGAGGGATGGCTTTGCATTTAAGGTGCTTGCCAGCAAAGCCTAACAACCCAGGTTCAATTCCCCGGTGTTGATGTAAAGCCAGCTGATTTTTTTTTCAAAAAACATCTTGTCAGGATTTTGATTAATATACTGAATATGTAGATTAGTTTACAAAGAACTGTCATCCTTTCAGTCTGGAATATTCTAATATGGGAAAAAAGTAAATACCTTTCTAATTTTGTTATCATTTGTGAATTTTTTATTACTTTTCAAGAGTTCATTATTTTTCTGGGAATACTTTTCCACCTACATGAATAGAAAAAAAATCATTTTTCAGGAATTATATGAATTATATGTTAAATATGCACATGTATAGGTATTTACCATATATATTTATCATGCATGTGTCATACATATATACAAGATTTTAACCATCCAAAACCTTAGTGAATTCCAAATACATCAACCTATTTACCTGTTATGTCTTGTTAATTTAAGCCTAGAAACAAAAAGTCTTGAAGAGAATACTTCTAGGACTTCTCCCTTTTAACAGAGGACCACAGTCTCCAGCACTAGCAATGTGACAAGGAGAACCCATTGAAATCTTTTGCAGAACAATTCCTAAGAACAAAAAATGATTCGGATGAGTATGAACACAAATTCATATTTTCAGAGCATTATAAGTATTAATTCGCTAGTAAAGGAGAGACAGTGCAGAGATATATAAGGATTGGACTTTAGAAGATTGTAAATCCAGTTGGCTATGATCAATACATATCCAAACATACAAATTAGGTTTAGAAGGTGATAAAACAAATGGCAATGTTTCTTAGGTAACTGATCCCAAAGAAATAACTTTTAAGTCATTTTTGAATGTCTTAAACATGTCTTTCTTCTGACTTATATTTCTTTCTAATTATAGATTACTTTTAAACATCAAGGAAGAATGGTTGTAAAACACTTTGCAGTTTTTTAATCTGTAAATGTGTTTAACACAGACTGAAAATTAACATCACAAAAATTAATCTTTTTTTTCAAAACCACTTTGATAATTTTCTTGTTTTGAATTATAATAACATTCTATTTTTAAGTAGTCATTTTTCCAAAGCAATTTTCTCTTTATAAAAGCTTATATGTGTACTGGCATGTTCATTTAAGCCAAGGGAGAATTAAATCAATTTGTGCTTAGCTTAGGTAATTATTTCATTTACTTTATAATTATTATTCCAAATATGAAATGTTCATCATCCAAGAAAAAGTTAAAGCCCATGAAATGCAATTATCATCTCAGCTTCAGACACGATGCAGCTCGTGGAGTGAAAGTGTTCTATTTCAAGTGTGTGTATTTAAATTTGCGTTTCATAGACAGCAAACACTATCATACTGTAGCTGGATACTTCTGTTTGTTCACCTTTGCTAATGACAGCAAATTAATTTCCTCAAAGAAAGCTTTGAAAATACACCAAACTTTTAAAATATAACAAACTTTTCAAATAAATTTAAGATCAGAAAATGACTATTGGGACATAAAAGAAAATTACATCAATGTTTTATAAAATGGATCCTATGACAATAAAAAGTTGCCGATTATGCAACAAATATGAAGCCCATAATTTAACAGAACAAATTCTAATACTTGAAACAGAACATAACAGTGACAAAAGCAAAACATTCAAACAAATTATTTGATTTTTTCTTCCTATGCACCAGAGCTGTGGAAGTTCGGGTATATTTCATTGGCTAGGACCGTAATGCTTCGATTCTTCTTGTGGTCAGCTAAGTTTATCAGACTGGGGTTATTCTCAGGTACTGCAATGAGTTTGATGGATAAAAAATATTTAATTATTTTAGATTTTAGAGTGAAATGTATCATGTAGACGAGGGCTTCATCTTTGACTTCAGGTCAAACTTGAGAATGTTTAGATATAGAAGAATTTTGTAAGAAAACCAATATACATTCAGGAATAAGAGCATGTAATAGTCCCTAAGACAGAGATAATAACAAGCATGTTTGCTTGCCCATGTTTTCATTTTTTAGTCAAAAGCTTTTAAGGGTCTTGGTTGTTTTTCCTTCTTTTATTTGGGAGGGAAAATATTAATTGCTATATATTTCTCCAGGAAGAAGAATACCCAGCAAAACAAAATGTGATAAATTCCATTAAATTTTGGATGGCAATGATATAGGTGAGTTGCAGGAGCACTTGTCTATTGCAATATTATGCATGAAGAGACCCAGAGTATGAGAATGGTACATAATCCTCTGAGGACTATTTTGGAGACGGAGGCAGGAGGATCACAAATTCAATGTCACCCCTGGGTTTAGAGCAAGTTCAAAACAATGTTAGGATTTGGGAGACACTCTTTAAAAATAAATGAGTAAATAAATAACATTTTGGATAAAAATATATTTACTCTAGAAGATATCTTGTGCAGTTTCCCCACCCGCCTCAGGTTAGATAGTCCTGAAATAGTCTCTCCTTGTGAAAAAGTCTGTACAATTTATATAAGCCACTATTGAATAGTCCAGAATGGCTAAGGCAAGCATAGCGTGAGGTCATCAGATGGGAAAACATCATTGGCATTCCTTTATCTCCTCATGTTGATTCTCATTCACTGTGTCCTGTGAGTAGTGGACTCTGAGGATCTGTCCATCTACAGACTCCAGACCTTGGAAACTTTGTTTCATTGCTTCCTGAAACTTTAATCCATAAGGCTTTCTCGACATGGAATTTTGCTTTAAGCCATAGACAAAAACATCTGAAATGCATATATTGCTTTTTCTTCACACACACACATGTATATTTGTACATGTGAATGTATGTATGGGTTACATTTGTGAATCACTTGCAGTCATGATAATCATTGTGATCTCTGTGGACATTGTGATTTTCCAAAAGATAGCTATGCCATGCAACACTGTCTTCCTCCCAATCTGATGGTCCACATGCTTTTTAAGTTAATGAGCACAATGACAAAGCAAAAGACATTCATCAAAAGCAATTTATTAATTAACAATGCTGTCTTGGTAACAATCAAAGAGATAAAAAATACAATAGTTTTCAAAAAGAAAATATGCACATCTCTGATAAAAATGTTTTTGCTTTTTATCCATGCTTACCTATGTTATTTTGAACTATTATGATAATGATATTGAAATTTGTGAGATATGCCTTCAAATTGCAGGTTAAAAACATATTAAAATAAAATAATTCTTATATTCATAACTAATAGAAAATATGCATAACATTTCACAAACTTGAAAAGCAGGCATTCATAAATAGATCCCTTTCTCATGTTTAAGACTAAAATTAAAATTTTCTTATCTGTGTTTCCATGAAAAGAGTTAATTTGCTAGATTATATAATGGTTTATTAATAAATATCAAATTATTCCTTTTAATACTATATTTTTCCTGCATAATGCAGTAATAGGAAATATCAATAATCAGATAAAAAATAATAAAATTAAGTATTCATTTGCCATCAAAATACTAGATTTTTTTCCCATCTTGATTTCTCTTGAAATTCTTTTCTGGAGGATGAATTATTCTCAGTCCATTGTCACTTGTGGCTATATACTATACTGTCTACAGTAAGCCACAAAGAGAAATGTGCACTTCTGATGTGAGAGAAAGTGTGTGGTCCTTGTATACACTCAGTCTTTTCCCATCACAAAGCTTCTCTATCAGCTTTAGCTCCAACCTGCAGAAGGAATGAGGTGGAGTGACAATGAGCCAGGATGGGTTGGTTATTACAAGGAATTTTGTCTGTAAAACACCAGACCACAATGATTTTAAAGAATCTAGAATAAGTACATAAATATATATTTCATTCAACAGTAAGGTCCTCTTTCCAGTGACTGATTTAGGAATCTGCATCTCACTCAATTCAAGAAACTTAATCAGACATCTTGGGGAAAAAGGTTCTTTGCTCCAATGCAGAGACGCTCAATATCTAGGAGATGGATTTTAACTTCTGTTGGTGATTTTGATATGATGTGTAGAACTGATTCAGCCATCTAAGACAAAGCACAGAGGGATTCCAAGCCCCAGGGAAAGCCAAAGCACTCATTTCCTACAGAGCTGGTCTGCCTGATTTCTTGACTTATAAGACATGAAATAATCCTCTTACTTTTCAAAGTCAAAATGATTCACATTTGATACTCTAGTGAAATATGAGGATTATATTCTCAAGCTCCAGTAATAGAAAATTTTACATATGAGCAAAGGGGTAGATCTTAAAATGTTACTTTTATAACTGGTAAACATATCGTTTAAAAATAATAAAAAAAGAAATGAAGCTTCAGAAATCCCACTTCCTGTCAGTTCTGGGACAAAGTAGCTTTCAGAGAAGCTGACAGCCTTTCGAGATAACTTATTTCTAAAAATAGAGTGTAAAGTCCCAATATCTTCCTTTCCTTGGTTTCGCTTTTCTGTGAAGACTTTAAACATGTTCCTCTGTGTTATGTTTTTAAGAATTTTGTTGACATAATTTTTGTGAAGATTCTTCATTCTAGAACAGCTTACACAATGTTGTCAATACAGGGCCTTTGGTGATAGCTTAGTCACCAAATCATTTGTGAACTGAAAAGAAAGCAGGAAAGGGTGAACTAGGTAAATGGAAGTCATAATTTATTCAAAATATAACCGAAGATAGGAGAAAGTATCTGCAAAAAAAAGCAGAGGCGTGTAGTCAGATAACTACATTTTAAAAGAGCCATGATGCTTAGACATGTAAAATTGCACACATAGTTGCACACCTACAAACTTTGGTTTCCTTTCAGGAATATAGCAAACCACAGTGCCATGGAAGCAACTGTTTCATCCAAATTCCACTATCCTATCCCTTTCAGTAGCAGGAACTTTGAGGCTTTAGGTTGAAAATTATTGTTCAAGAACATTGTTACTTTCTCTACATGTTCCTAAATCTGCATTTAGTCCATGTTTACAATTCTGCTGTTCCCATAGAAGGAGCTATGTCCTTTGACTGTTCCAGGAAGAGTCCTCAAGAAAGGGCTTCTTTCTTCACTCTTTCTGAAACCATGAGGTATATTGAAGAAGATAATCCAACAGTCATCGTGCCTCTTATAACAAAGGTCTTCTCATGAGGATTGCAGGTCAGAGAACTGTAAGCAGACCAGGCCTTTGCTGAGATGGCAAAACTAACCCAGTAAGCAAGAATACAACCCCCCCCCCGACTTCTTCTCTGATTCGTTTCGAAGAAGAAATGCAAATGTTCACTAGTGTTAGGAAAATTATTTAGAATAACCAACACCTGGATTGTGCTGATTTCGTTTTCTCTCGAAAACTTATAACACAATAAATTGATATTGAAACCTAGCTTGCATACAGTAAGCTCTTTAATTTCTATTGATGTAATATGAACCTTAAAAATCTGATTTGTTTACAATCAAGTGTAATGTAAGGATGATAGTATAAAGTTAAGGACAATTAATATTTAAAAAAATATAGCCATGGCTAGACATGAATCTCAGTGGTAGTAAAATGGCATGTTTGTGGCCCTATGTTCAATACAGATAGATAGATGATAGAAACATGAATAGATAGATAGGTAGATAGATAGATAGACAGACAGACAGATAGATAGATAGATGAGGGATAGGTAGATGTACATAAGATCATGTTATTGGATTCTCTCCAAGAGTTCAAATCCAAATATGGTGGGAAGTAGTAATCAATGCAGGAAACAAAAGTATAAATATTAGGCATGTCTATTTGAAATCCAAATATTCAAATGGGTTTGGTTAAGTTAGCCGATATATCATATTTAAGTAATGGCAAATATTTTATTTATTAATAAATAAAGCCTTAGTATGAACAAGTCATGAGTTGGTACTGTAGCTTCCCTCCTTCCTGCCCCCTTTTCACTGAGAGCCATCCTCAATGGGTTTGTTAGAAGGCTCGACTAGATAGAGAGCTATGAGTTGTGAGAGCAGCACTTATTTAGAAGGGGCAATGCCTCTGGATTTTCTTCCTCCCCTGGTTCTTACAGTCTTTCAACACCCTCTTTCACCAAGTTCCCTGAGCCATAGTGGTTGAGTTTAAGGCTACTTTATGTTGAGCTCTTAGCAGCTTCTAGATTTCTGCTTTAGAACTTTGTGAGTATCCTCAATGTCTGTCTCCATCACCCTGGAACAGGTTGTCTGGTTGACTATGAAAGCAGCACTCTTGCTCATCTCTTCACTTCCTCTGTGGTTTCACCTGGGCCCTAGCTGAGGTGTTATGGGTGATTCATCTACTGTCAGGGAGTCAACTATCATTTTTGGTCTTATTTGTAGAATTTGGTTTTTCATGGTTTTTGCTGCCTTCTGAAAAAAATAAAAACAGATTCTCGAAAGGTGTGTGACATTAGCATACATTGTTAATTTGGCAGGATTATACAGGCAGGATTATCCCTTTAGACCCATGGTTAGTAGAAGCTTCCCCTTGGAGTCCAGATTCTTGATATCTATAGGAATTTGGCTTGGATCCCAGTCCCAGATAAGGCTTATTTGTAACTGAGTAGATTTCTTATCCTACTAGAAAGCCCTTGATTACCTACCTAGGTGGGGTGCCATACTGCACAATTATGTACATCTTGTCATGTGTTTGCTATCATAGAGCAGTGTCTCCTGTTTTTGACCAACATTTTTGGCCAATTTCCCGTGGTAGCTAATGTAATGCTTTCCAGCCCTGTATCCATCCATCCCCCAGCCTGTGATGTCTGACAGCAGTCTGTGATGTCGTCACCTATAGGAACTCTTCTTTTACCTCAGAAAGGAAATCAAGTGATTTCACAGAAGCCTGTCTTGTTTGGGGGACCTAGTTGGTTTCTCTGATCTACAGGTCATTGAGTATAGTAACCTATTTCTATGACTAGTAGTTGCAAGTGGTATCAGGGCTAGGATTTATCCCTTCAGGGCCCTTCTTGCAGACAATATCCCCTTATTTCTTTGGCAGGTTGTATCTCTTAGCTTATTGTCCAAGGGAAATGATTCTATGGTACCATTTCATTTTGGATTTAGTATTGTGTAAATATACCCTCTCCCTGCCCTCCAGTTTCCTCTCCCCAACCACTTCCAACCCTGTCATCTCAGCTTTCATGTTAACTTTCCTTGCTGCTTAAACTGAACCTGATTAGGAACCATAGATGAAGGAGAATATACGGCATGTGTCTTTCAGTTCTTATGTGAGTTTGCTGAGTATGATCTGTTTAAAGTCCAATTACTTTAATTATGTCATTTTCTTCACTGCAGAGTAGAATTCCATTATATATATATATATATATATATATATATATATATATATATATATATATATATATGTACTATAACTTTCATATCCATTCATCCAGCCAGGAGTATCTGGGTTGATTCTAATTCTTAGCTATTATGATTTGAGCAGCTATATGCATGGGTGAGCAAATGTCTCTGCTCTGATTTGAGAAGTCTTGCAGGTAGATACCCAATAGGAATAGATAGGTCATTTGGCAGCTCTATATTCATTTTTCAGAAGTCTCCATATTGATTTCCATAATGGTTTCAAAAGTTGGGACTCCTGCCACAGTCCAGGAGTTCGGGTTCCTTTTTTCCCACATCCTTGCCAAAATCTATTGTTCTTAGATGTTTTAATGATTGCCATTTTAGCCAATGGAAGGTGTTTCACATACATGGTTAGTGTCTTTCTAAGGTACTTGATTTTTTTGTTGTTGTTGTTTGAGTGGCACACACCTTTAATTCAAGCATTCAGGTGGCAGAGAAAAGAGGATCACCATAAGTTTGAGACCACCTGAGACTACATAGTGAATTAGTGAAATCCAGGTCAGCCTGGGCTAGAGTGAGACACTACCTTGAAAACCCAACAATAAATAACTAAATAATAATAATGATAAAAAATTAAATAAAACAAAACAACAACAAAAAATCAGGATAGTCTCACTGATTTGTCTCCATGCTTGTCATTTGCATACAGGTAGGCTACTCACTATATATATATATATATATATATATATATATATATAGTCCATAATGAATTACATTATTTATTGGGCAAACAATGAGTTATCAACAATTCCCCAATGTCTCCCCTCCCCAAACAGCTGGATATCCTCCTCTGTAGAATCTGTAGATTGATTTTGGCAGGATAGCTATTTTTACTATATTGATTCTCCCTATCCATGAGCATGGAATATCTTTCCATCCTCGTCTATTTCCCTCTTTAGTGTTTCAAAATTTTCCTTATATAAGTCTTTCACTTCCTTGGTTAGTGATATTCCAAGATATTTGATTTTCTTTGAGGTTATAGAGAACGGGACAGTTTCTCTGATGTCTTTTTCCTAATGATTTTTGTGTGATAATTTTGTGTCCTGCCACTCTGCTGAAGGCATTGATCACCTTCAGGAGTTTACTGATACTGTTCTTTGGGTCTGATATATATAAGATCATGTCATCTGCAAAGAGGGATAGTTTGACTTCTTCCTTTCCAATTTGTATCCTTTTTATGCTATTCTCCTATCTTATTGCTTGGGCTAGAACTTCAAGCACTATGTTAAAGAGCAGCAGTGAGAGTGGACACCCCTAACTTGTTCCTGAGTTAAGCGGGAACTCCTTGAGTTGTTCCCCATTGAGGATGATTTGTACTTTAGGAGATCTGTATATTGACTTTATAATGTTGAGGTATAGGCCATCTATGCCTATTCTTTCCAGGGTTTTGAACATGAAGTGGTGTTGAATTTTGTCAAAAGCCTTCTCAGCATCAATTGACATGACCATGTGGTTTTTGCGATTGAGTTTGTTAATGTGGTGTATTATATTTATTGACTTTTGTATGTTGAACTATCCCTGCATCCCTGGGATGAAGCCGACTTGGTCAGAGTGAATTATAGATTTGATGTGGGTTTGTATTCGGTTTGCTAGGACTTTGTTTAGGATTTTTGCATCCAAGTTCATCAGGGATATGGGTCTGTAGTTTTCTTTTCTTGTCATATCCTTGCCTGGTTTGGAAATTTGGGCGATGGTAGCTTCATAGAAGGAGTTTGGGAGCCTACCCTCTTTTTCTATGCCCCTGACAAGCTTCAAAAAGAGAAGTTTCAATTCTCTGATGAAGGTTTGCTAGAATTCGGCTGAGAAACCATCTGGACCTGGGCTTTTCCATTTGGGGAGGTTCTTGATTACCAATTAAATCTCTGTGATTATTATCGGATTGTTTAGGATCTTTATCGGCTCTGGGCTGAGCTTTGGTAGTTGGTAGGTGTCCAGGACTTTATCCATTTCTTCCAGGTTCTCTAATTTTGTGGAGTATAAGTTTTGGAAGTATGACATGATGATGCTTCCAATCTCTTCAGGATCTCTTGTGATCTCGCCCTTGTCATTTTTTATTTTGTTAATTTTGGCCTTCTATGTTTTTCGTTTGATTAAATTGGCCAGGGGTTGGTCAATCTCATTGACTTTTTCAAAGAAAAAGTCTGATTTGTCTATTTTTTAAATTGTTTTCTTTGTTTCCCTGTCTGAGGTTCTGTTTTCCCAGTGGTTAATCCTGTTAGTAAGAGACTCTAGGGATGTTCTTATTATTTCAATATGGTTTTTGTTTCCTTCAACTTCTTTTTGGGTTGCTTCTATTATACTGTTGAGATGTGTTTTTATTTCAAGGTTTGATTTAATTACTTCTTCCTAACAGTCATTCTTATATTTGCAGATATCTTCGGTTAATTTGGAAAGCTCGTTTTGATACTCTCAGTTTGCAGGTTTGTCTTTATTTCTTACATGTCTCTTCTGAAGTTTATTAGGTTCTCCTCAATTATATTTAGCCTGGTGGCAAAGTTAATGAGCTGACTTTGTACACTTTCATTATGTTGGTCCATCTTTTCTTGCATGACTAACATTAAGTTCTCCTTAAGATCTGTGCCAGTATGATCAGGGTTTAGTGTCGTGTCTTCCTGGGCCAGCCTCTGCTCTCTCTCTTTAGTGGTATCATTGTTGCCATTTGGCGTGGTTTCCTCAGATAGTGCTATATTAGTGCGTTGAGGTCTGCCCATTTCGATTCCCCTTGGGGTGATTGGTGGAATTTCTTTGATCTAATTACACTTTGCTAGTGTGTTCTGGGAGAACACTGGGCCCTACTGGTAGGCTTGTTTAATCTGTGTGTGTGCCCTCAGATTAGTGGCTGGACTTTGATGGTGATACTGGTGGTAACCTGTTAGGAAGGGTGTGGGGCTTTGGCGACTTAGTAAGAGGAGGGTGTGGTACAAACTACTATGTAGCATTCTAGGGGGGGTGCAGGACTCCTTGGAGACAAGGTATGATGGGAAGGGGGTCAAGAGCCTATCAATGGCCACCCACAGACTATATATCGCATGGGGAAACTGCAGGAACAAGGTTGTGGTAGAGCCACAGGAGCTAGCGGGCACGTAGAAGAACTGCAGAAACCTGAGCTTGAGGATACCTCAGCGACCAGTGCTTGGGGGATTACACATACTCGGTGGGCCGGTATATCGTGAGGAGTCGGGGTTGGGGGAGCTGCAGCGGTAGACAGGCAGGGAAACCGTGGGGGTTAGGGCTCAAGGAAGCCGCAGGGTTAGAAAGAATAGGAAAAAAGATAGAGAGAAAAAAGAAAAGAAAAAAAGAAAAAAAAGAAAAGAAAGAAGAAAAAAATATATAAAAGTTAAAAAGAAAATAGGCGCATCGGGGGATGGGGCAGGGGCGGGGAAGAGTGTGGGACAGACCTTCTGAAAACAGAAGGTTTTCAGAGGAAATTCCATGATGGGCAGGAGAGAAAGAAAAATGAAAAAAAAAAAAAAACAACTACAACAAGAAAAAAAGTTAAAAGGTAATAAACCCTCAAGGAGAAGGGGCGCAGCGGGAGGCGGGGCAGATCCAGGTGATGACGCAGAGGCCAGAGGAGGGGTTGCAGAGTATAAGCCCCATGGCTGGGTGGGATTAACAAAACTAAATAAATAAATAAAAGGAAGAAAAAAAAAGAAAAGAGAATAAAAAAGTTGAAAAGGAAAGACCTGCCAGGGCTGGGGAGGGAAGGGAAAATGGGAGTCATGAGCGGGGGAGAGGGGAAGGATGGGGAAGAAACCCAAAGGGTCCCTGCAGAGGCCTCTGGAAAGCTGCAGGCAGCAGGCTGGCTGAGGCCTCTCCGTTGCTGGGAACTGCCAGCTAGGATGACTCACTGCCTCCTGAGAGGGCTGGTCCATGTTGGAGTCTTCCATTAGTGAGGATCCTTTGCCAGAAGGTCGCTGCAGCTCAGAGCATAGCTGCAGTTGACGTCCATGACCTGGATCCCTGCTGAAAACCCTGGCCCCTATTCCTCGAGTGACATGGTGTGTCTGCAAGTCAGCCATCTTGAACCGGAAGCCTCCTGATCTTAATGGAAACTTTTCTAGTCTCTCTCTATTGAGTAAGATTTGGGATTTAGGTGTTTTATTTATAACCTTTGTTAATTTGATGTATAAGCCCTCCATGCCAAGTCTGTCCAGTGTTTTGTTCATGAAATCATGTTGCATTTTGTCAAAGGCCTTCTTTGCATCAATTAAAATGATCAAGTTTTTCTTGAGTTTTGTTATTAAGATGATGCTAGTTTCATAGAAGGTGTTGGGGAGCATTCCCTGTGCTCCATTAATGTAAAAAAAAAAAGCTTGAGAAAAAGAGGTTTCAGTTCTACTAGGAAGATTTGGTGGAATTTGGCTCAAAATCCATAAGTTCCTGGACTTTTCCTTTCGGGGAGATTTTTTAATAACTTTTCATGAACAATGGATGTGATATGTTTCTTTAGATTTATCTGCTCTTGATTTTGTTTTGATATATCTAGGAATTCATCCATTTTTTCCAGGTATTCCAAATTCGTGGAGTAGAGGTTTTGGAAATATGTCCTGATGATTCTTCCAAATTCACTGGTGTCTGTTGCAAGCTCTCCCTAACACTTACATCCCAAAGGACAGGTTCCAAACTTGAGATGCTCTTTACCACCTTGTGTGCATCAGTGGCCTCAAATATCCAGAGCCCCTCACCAGTCTTGGTGGCCAGGAGCCACACATCCTATTGCTCCTAGAGCACAGACCCCAAACACATCATAGTCTTTACCAGCCTGGAGCACATGAGCCCCAAACACACTAGTGCCCAGATGCACAGACCCCAAACACACTGGTGCCCTGAAGGCCTGGGTCCCAAACTTTTGGAGGAGACTGGAGCAGGAACAAGGGAATGCAAGGACGAACTGCATGTCCACCTGGACCTACCTGCACGCAGCATGCAATTCCAACACAGCTCCCAGCACACACAGAGCAATTCCAAAGTGTCTCCTTGCCACCAAGGAGTTCTTCCAAATATTTTGTATTATTCAAGTAAACAGGCATTTAAATGTACAGGTAAAATATTCATTTTGGTAATGTGATGTTCTGGAAGCTGTTTAAGTTTCATGTTTATTATCCACTGGTATTTACCATATGACAAAAAGAAAAGTTAGTTTGGTTATTATCCATGCTGGTTTTATATATATATATATATATATATATATATCCTGATATGAAATTTATTTATTTATTTATTTTTAATATATATTTGATGTCCATAATGAGTTACATTATTTAGTGTGGAAACAATGAGTGGTTATCCCCAATTCCCCAATGCCCCCCTCCCCATCCCCAATCAGCTGGATATCCTCCTCTATGGGCATATTATATATATATATATATATATATATATATATATATATATATATATATATATATATATATATATATATATATATATTATCACTATATATATATATGTATATATATATATATAGTGATAATATATAATTTTTTAGCCCCTAGCAGTGACCTTGTGTCCTTCTACAATATATCACAAAAACAATAACAATAAGTCAGATAAAGGTGTGAGTGAACTGTAATACAATGGAGTAAATTAGAATATCTCTATTCTGACCTTTCTCTCTGAATATAATATTTTCTTAACATTTTTCAGCTTATCTGGTTGGGGGCTCACAATGTCAAACGATTCTATGTTTTTATGATAAGGGGTAGTATGATATGGTATTCTAATATTGTCAATATTTGGATAGTTCTAAGATTACTGCTTAGTACTTCAAGACTGTGACTTATTCTACCAAAATATTTTAACTTAGAAGATTGTACTAAATATTCATGCAAAAAATGTCCCTTTTTTATTCCCTTCAATGAATGAGTAACACAGCTTGGAGTTATATAAATACTAATACAATGAGTTTTAGTAGGGTAAAGGTGTGAGTAAAGTCAATGGTAACAAAAAGGGATTTTTCCCACCAATACCTTTAAGTGGACCTTATTTTTCCATGAATGATATACAAAAAATAGCAAGATGAGAGAGAGAGAGAGAGAGAGAGGAGAGAATTTGCACATTCAGTGATGTTCTACAAGGAAGCAAAGGTAAATGGGATTTTTATTTTAATATTCCATCTTTTAATTTTAATAAGTTTTTCTCATAAAAAAGCATGTGAATTTTATTATTATTATTATGGGGTTCAAATGCAAACCACAAACATGAGCTTTTGTCTGTTTTTTTCTTTTTGCCAAAAATTGGCTAAAACAAGAATGAGTAGGATAATGATTAAATTATTATATTTATTCAGAAGTCAGGAGGGGTAAGAGAGAGTACATGAACCAATTAAGAAATAAGGAGTGGAAACATCTATGTGGTCTAAAGGTACATGGGCCTAGGCAAACAAAGTATCCTTTTTCTCCATGGCAGCTACCAGTGTGAGAAGGACAAAACCTTGCTGCTGTCAAAAACCTCAGATACAGGGGGATGAACAGTCCAGAATCCAGAAAAGTGGAACAAGCCGAAAACCTTCATGAACAGTCATGCTTTTCTCTTGGATCCACAGCACACCTGGAAGGGGCTGGGCTTGAACTTGAACTCATGCACCTAAATAATTTCAGCTCTGTAGAATTTGCGGCAGATAGCAAGGCAGATGTGTAAGGAAATTTCCCTCTCATTTTCAGCTATGTCTTCAAATGATCATATTAAGATACTTGTGAATTCATTCTTTCTTTCCATGATTCTGTGTTTCTGTCTCATTCTTGATTATATATTGACTGCTTAGAGCTAAAAGTGGAACAATATCCTCTGAATGTACTTGACAAATAGAAATGCTACATGGTATTTCTTATAGAAAATTCTTTCTACAATTGTCCTTCTTCAGTTGTTATGATTGAGTGTTGAGTCTCAAAAAGGAAAAGCAGATTTCTTAGAAACAATTATTTTTCTTCAGTATTATTCAACATTTTGCTTTTCAAGTGTGTCATGGTTTGATCCAGGTGTCCCCCACAAACAATTGAATGTGTTCTGATAGATCGATCCTCAGCTGATGGCAGTTTGGGTTTTACAACCTCAAGGAAGCTGTGTTGTTGGGGGCGGGCTTATGGGGTTATAAACCAGCTTCCCCTTGCCAATGTTTGGCACACCTTCCTGCCGCTGTTTGCAGTGCTGTGGCAGAGGTGATGTCCAGCCCTCTGCTCATGCCATCGTTTTCCCTGCCAGGATGGAGTCTCCCCTCGAGTCCGTAAGCCAAATAAACCCATTCCTCCACAAGCTGCCTTTGCTTGGGTTCTATCTGCGCAGCATCTGCGCAGCAATTAAGAAGCTGACCGCAACAAAGTGCTACTTTAAGTCTGAAAAATAACTGGAATTTTCACTTATTAGAACCTGTGGTAAGTACTTCTATGCAAATATTTTCAAAGACAATTTCAATAGTAACTGTGTCAATGTAACTAAAAAAAGATCACCCTCTCATTATGAAATAAGTATTATACCTTAGTCATATTTGAAGTATATTGAGCCTTAGTGATATATAATAGTAAAATAAAGATATCATTTTTTTTTCATTTAAAAAACTGAAAAAAAACAGAGATACCCATTGTGATGGTTAAGTTTTGATGTCAACTTGAGCTTTTACTTAATCTTGGGTGGGTCTCTGAGGATGTTCACAGGAAGGCATCCTCTCAGTAGGGGGCAGGATGTATGGAAGCTCAGGAGAACTAGAAGTAAACATCCTTTCTTGTGTGGGGAGTTCAAGAAGGAAATTCCAGAGGCTCAGGAAGCCATTAAGTCTGGGATAGAATTGCAAGACCCTACCCTAAGCCTGTATAAATGGGAAAGAATTCTCTCCTTGTTCTCCTGCCTGTTTCCTGTCCTGTGTATGTGTTGTAAGTGATGGGATTTTCTCTCTGCTTGGACCTGTGAAGGAGAGCCAACCTCTTTCACTGTTACAGAACTTCCCATCAATCTGTAGTTTAAATAAATGCTTTCCTCCCATAAACTGTGCCTGGTTTGAAGATTCATCACAGCGGCCTGTGGATGACTGCAACACCCATATATTATGATACACCACAAAATGTTTGTATTTAAAAATTATGTTCAGCTTATGGGCTGGAGAGATGGCTCAGTGGTTAAGGCACTTGCCTCCAGTGCCTAAGACCCCTGGTTCAATTCCCCAGGACCCACATAAGCCAGACCCACAAGGTAGTGGCCCTGGTGCACTCTCTCTCTCTCTCTCTCTCTCTCTCTCTCTCTCTCTCTCTCTCTCTCTCTCTCTCTCTCTCTGCTTGAGAATGAATAAATGAAATTTTTTAAAAAAATAAAAAAATTATGTTCAGCTTAATGGGAAAAAGTAATCTTAAGACACAAAAAATTTTTCAACATAGCTAAACCAACACAATATGTGAAATGTCATGAATAGACAGTTCATTTGACTGGATCACCTGAATAGGTGAATATTAGATGCCTTATTGCTTGCACCTATAGTTCTATATGTCTTATGATCTTTCTGTCCTGGTTAAGTTGATTTAGTCTTATTCAATGTGTATAGCAATGGTAAGTGCTAGCTCTGTACTGTTTCCAAGTCTACCAGGGACTCACAGGAGAGAAGCCCTGCTTCTTCAAACTTTTCCACTTGAATATTTCAAGCTGGTGCCTATTTAGCTGTATGGAATTCGTTTTATTCAGTGCGTTTGCCCCTGCTTTATTATATGAAATTCATATTGAAAGATCTAGAGAAAAGAATAAAAAATATGTATTCACTCTTTTAACCTAAAGCTTATTCTGGAACTTTAATAGGTTACAGTTATAGAACTATGTTTGCAGTATTTATTACTTTAAAATTAATATTGAATATAATATTAATTCTTAGTTCTCTGAATACCACATTTTGTTTAGTATGAACTAATAGTTATTTTTGTTTCATCCACACTTGCTACAATATAATGACTGCAGTATATTGTTAGCCTCTTTTAATTGAAGGAATTGCTTCCCTAAATATTTTCAAAGATGTTTCTTAAAGCAGTGAAGTGGACTTTTCAAATCTTCTTGCTCATGGTGATACATCCAAAAGAGTCTAAACTAATTTATGAAGTTAGTTTTTTCAAGGTATCAATACAAAATAGCTTTGTTCTTGCATTTCCTCGTGCTAGCAGAATTCTCTTCTCAAACAACACAACAGGAGGTCCTATTATATGAGCCTTATGCTTTTAGAGCAATGCCCTAAGCATGGGATAATTGCTCATAACATGAAGTTCTGCATTATGAATACCACAAAAATCTTTTGTGTCATATTTTACAAATTATATTTTACACTGTATTATCTTTGAGCACCCTACAGATTTTTTTTCAAAACATTTACCTCCCCTTATATTATCCGGGATTTAAAGAACATAAAGGCATCTCTGTTGGATTTTGACTATACAATTCTCATTTAAAATATTTTTATTCCTTGTTTTGATTTATTTCAAGTCACCTATGCATCAAATGACAAGCCAGTTGGCTGCTGACCTTTAAAACATTCTCAGCGCTTTAAGAGAACACCATGGGGAACCCATTCAGGATACTGCTCTTTTTATACTACTATTGCAGTACGTCTCCCTTGTGAACAAATTGTAAGGCTGTAAGCATTCGAGTAATAGTGTACATAAACAGTGCATGTTTTATTTTAAAATATACTGTATGATTTATATTTCTGTTTTATTTTATGGTAATGCTTTGGTAATTTATTTTATACAGTGATAAGATATATTGACAAATCTGAAATTAAAAAAAAATAAAATGATGATTTTTTTTCTTTTTTCTATTCTTTTTCTGAAAACTATCCAAGCATCTAAACTAAGGTCTGGTGCTTGCTAAGCATTGAGCTAAGTCTCCAATTGTGATTCTTACTGCTTGTATGAATCTTCTGTATAGATAATGAAATAACCTCCAGAAAGGCCAGGAAAGATCCACGATAAGCCACCCTTACACCCCAAGATCTTTAAATATTTCCAAATTAACAAAAGTAAGTATTAGTGAAAGCTGCAAATTACTCTTCCAATAGAAACAACAAAATATCTATAAGAAAGTAGGTCTAGGTGGATTTCTTTGGGAACTATTTAGAACCCTGTGAACACCACTAGACACAACATCCACAGTTATTATTTTACACAAATTTCTATTCAGTACAAAAAATATTTGTTATGAGTTTGAGTTAGTGTATTTTATTCAGAACTTAGCTTAGAGACCAGCCTGACATGGTGAATAACCCTGTCTCTAAATTTTAAAGAGCAATAGTGCATGAAGCAAGAGTCATTTATCAGTGAAGTCCCAGCTGCCCAAGTATCCGGATTTCAGATAGGGCTGCAAGTGCAGTCTCCGATATTTAAAAGACAATCTTAACCACAGGGGATTTTAAAAATATCTTCATTTTCTATAGATTTGGAAGAGTTAGAGTATGGACAATGCTTTATATCTGCAAAGGAAACACTGGATCAAAAGATGACTCCTCCCCCCACCTTTATGTCAGGATTTCTTGCCCCTGGAATTTAATGCCAGATGCTGGCACTACTTTTTGCATCCAGCTTTATGTATATGGCTCTGGGATTGAACTTGGGCTGGCAAGCTTTGCAAGCAAGCACCTTTAACTACTGAACTTTCTTCTTAGATGGCAAGTGATTACATTTTGCAAGCCTCATTTTGTACAAAGATCTTCTTGGAAAGATTAAAAGACAATGGCAAACCACTTAAGAAAGTCTCAGCAAATACTGAGACTGCATTGCACTAGTATGAGAACAATTTCAAGAAACAAAGGGAAAAATTTGATTAAAAATGACTTAAAATAGCAGAGAACCCCATCACTCCACACTGAAAATAACAGCAAAATTACATAACAATTTAGAATCCTCTCTGAATAAGTAAGCAGTATTAAAGAAACATAAAATAGCAAACACCTTCTTTGAAATCCCAAAAGTTCCTAGAACCCTTGGATATATCATGTGTGACTTGTAACTGTTGCTGTATGTAACCAGAAATATTCCATTGAATCCCCTAAGTAAAGTATTTCACATATTCTATAATCAACCAAAATTTATAAAGCATACAAAGACCAAGAAACCATGGTGAGATCACTTAGAACCTAAACCATTTTGAGTCAATTTTGTGACAAATATAAGGACTGATTCTAGATTTTTTTGCATATATACATTCTGTTGTCACACAACTATATTTTGAAAAGCTCTCCATAACAGTAGATACCAGTAATCCTTGTACTTGGTAGGTTTAGGCTTAAGATCACAGGTTTGAGGCCAGCCTGGCTACATCAAAAGACCCTATCTCAAATCATTAAATTAATGAATAAATAAATAAATAAATTGTTTTCTATCAATTTGTCTTTGCTTCTTTGTCAACAATCAGTTAAGAATATGTGTGAAGATTTCTTCCTTTGTTCTCAATACTTGTCCATTTGTCCCTCTGTTATACTTTCTCCAGATCCTACACAGTCTTGGCTGCTGGAGTTTCACTTAGGTGTGAAGTCTGGCCTCCAACTCTTTGGCACTGCTTTTCTTGAAGAGTTTAATGCTTATTCTAGTTCTTTCACCTTTCTTATACACCTTTAGTATCCATTTCCTGATATCCACAAAACAGCATACTAAAACTTTAATTGAACTTACCTTTAAACTATCAATGAATTTGTAGAAAACTGACATGCTAAAATGCTGAGTCTTACTGTATAAAAACATAGAATATCAATCTATTCAAAACTTTGTTTTCTTTCCTCGGAGTTTTGAAATTTTCCTCATATGGATGTTTATATGTCTTGTTAGGCCATATGTGTTTTCATTTTAGTAGTAATATAAATGATCCATGTTTTTAACTTCAAATTTGAATTACTTTGAGCTGGTATAAATGAAAGCAATTTCTATCTATTTTTGTTTTTGTTTTGTTTTGTTTTGTTATGGGTTGGGTTGAATTTGATTGGTTAGGTTTGGTTTGGGTCATAGGATGCTCTTCCTTCCTCAACCTCATAACAGCTAGAATTACAAGAATGAGGCAGCTGCTAAGAAACTTCTATTTTTATATTGTAAGCAATGTTGCATACTACAATATTCTATGTTCACTTATTAGCATCAGCATAGTTTTATGTTTATTGTTTGCTTTTTACCTTTGGATTTTCTACTTACTTACCCATGTTATGTTTAAACATAAAGTTTATTTCTTCCCTCAAAAAAAAAAGAAAAAAAAAACCCTTTAAATCAGCCACAAATGATAGGAATGAAAAGTAAAGATTATTTTGCTTAAAGAATCAAAGGTAGATACTGTGTCAAGTACAGATGGGAAAATATGAAGTATGAAATAACTAACATAGAATGTACAGTTTCAGGAGCAAATGGAAAATAGAATAAAGAAAAATTAAAAGAAAATTAAAAGAGGTGCTGATTCAAGCCCTTGCAGACACAATACTACAGGTTCATTGTAAATTGATTTATGCCCACTCCATTGCTCATGAGTTCTATTGATAGAGGAAAGTAAAATTTTTATCAGTTTATGTTTATAGGCATGATTATGATTTTGTAGAATCTAAAATATTTTTCATATTCAAACAGTATTTTATTTACATGTGGTGTATTACATAAAGCAGTTAAGAATATGAAAATTTGGCCTTCAAATTTCAGTGTCCAACAAAGCAATGGTTGACAGATCTTTTTTGTTCTAAAACAAAAATAAAAAGCCTACTGTGTTTAAATGCATTTGTAAAAAGATGCATCAAATGAAATTGACACTTTTTTGTAAATAGGCTTCTCGAGCTAAATATATGAAAGAAAGTTATATCTGTTACTTGGGGAAAGATAGTAACTTCCCACATACATTTGAACACAGAAACTTTTTTTCCTGTAAGAATCAATATTCTTAGATTTTTGCAAAACATTTTGTTTTATTTTATGAACAACATTTCCAGTCAGTGATTTTGAGTTCTTGGTCTCTTAAAATTGAAGAGAGAAACAAGTTCATTGCCTTAATGAAATATAAATATTCTGTGGATGAAAATAAAATAATTTTAATTATAAAATGATTTGCATAATTGTATTAAAATATAAAACTTCACATTTTCCAAGAGAATCCACAGCAACAGAATATCTTCCTTTAGGTGCTCACTGTACCTGACAGAAGCAATCAACCTATATACTGTATTCCCATATTGCTTTTTCCTCCAAATGAGGTCCCTTATGTTGACCTCTCTCAATTTGTGTAGCATTTTCCTCTCTGTCTTCACACTGTTCTACTCTCCATATGCTTTGCTTCTTGTTATACATCATTGTGGGAACAAAATGATGCCCATTGCATATATTATTGTGATTGGGAAAATCCCATTTGTTGCAGTGCCTCATAATGAAATAAGACTCAGTTTTCTTGTATAATATTTGCTTGTCTTGCACTTAATGCTTGTATGTGTGTTTGGTTGAGGCTTTTTATATGACCATTACTTGTTTATGTTCAAAATCTTCACCCTGATCTAAATAAAAGAAAATTTCTCAACATATTGGAACAGAAATAGTCTTTATGACCGTCCTTTCTGTCAGTTCCCATCACTTCCCTTTACCTGTCAGCTTAATAAGCATTATTTCTGCCTTTACCATTATTTCAGACATTAGTTTATATGCTAATATTTTCTTCAGTGAAGAAAAAAATATATATTTTCCTTCTTTCTATGGAAGTTCTATGGAACTTCTAAATTAAAGTTTTTTTTTAAAGATTTTATTTATTCATTTTCAAGCAGAAATGAGAGAGAGAAAGAGAGAGAGAGAGAGAGAGAGAGAGAGAGAGAGAGAGAGAGAGAGAGAGAGAGAGAGAGAGAGAGAGAGAGAACTAGGGCCACCGCCTTGTGGGTCTGGCTTATATGGGACCTGGGGAATTGAACCCGCGGCCCTAGGCACTGGAAGCAAGTGCCCCAACCGCAGAGCCATCTCTCCAGCCCTAAATTAAAGTTTTTAAACAAAGAATTTTTTTAAAATTTTATAACAAATAATTGATAAAAATGGACTCAGGAAGGATAAAATATGAATTATTGAGTTTATTTAGGGAGAAATCATAAAATATGGAATCTTATGGTTCATTTAAGGGAATTTGGCATATAGGAAGAGGCTGGAACAGTCACAGTCACAAAAAAGAAATTTAGAAGAAACATACACGTGTGGAAGGTACAGCATCTGCCCTGAGCCTCCCCATGGAAAAAAAGTTAAGCGAGTACGTGGTGATGGTGTTAAAAGACTAGCAGAGGGAAAATGTCAAGGCAGAAATCATAAATTTAGATGAGCTATGGGTAATACCCCATTGTTACACTGAGTTTAGACAAATTACACAGGTAGAAGAGCCAGAGTTTGGAGGAAATAGCTACATGCTAGATGTAGTGAGTAGAGGAGATTAGAGAAAAATCATGCATGTAATTAGACTGGGAAGGTATGCCAAAGCATAAGACAAAGCATAAGCAAGCAGAAAACTCCCCAGGCTAAGAAACTGTGCTCTCCTCTTCCTGGCTAGGCCAGAGAGGGGAAGACCAAATTTAATGTGTCCAGAGAGAGAGGTGGGAACAGAACAAAGGGGCTGGAAAGATGGCTCTTTTTATAAGGGACTCTTGAAAAACCTAAAGCCTGGGGTGCATTTCCCAAACCACTCATTTCAACTGGTTGCAAAACAATGACACAAGCATCTGCTGTTCATATGCAGTAACAAGAGACCCTGGTGCCCACCCATGTGAAAATAAATAAAAACAATATTTGTAAAAATAATAGTAGGGCCAGAAGGCTAAGGAATAGTTCAAGTAAGTAACTAAAAGACTTCCATTGGGGATATGAAAACAGAATAGTCTACCAAGCTGTTTAGCAAGGTTTTATAGCAATGCAATATGTGAATTGATATTAGGAAGAGTCATTATTGCCACTTAGACTTCTAGGCCAAAATTATGTTCTGCTGAGTCCTAGGCTTTGTTAATATTCTTATTTAAAATGGACTGTATAATAAGTATGATTCACTAGAAAGTATTGAATTACATTTTGAACAATTTAAAATGCAAATTACAAGAAAATGTAACTGTGGACCCACTAGTAGCAAGATAGAAATAAGTGTTGAAGCCTAAGGAAAAAAGTCAGGAGAAAAGCGGATATTTTTGCGTAAATTATCCACACAGAGTAACTGTTGAAGTTGAGTTTTATACAATGTCATCAGAGTCCTATATAGCATGAACTGCTAAATTATTCATACTATATAATTGATTTCACTTTTTAATTACTATTGTAGTTTTCTACTTCCAAGTCATTCTCCTGCAGTAACAGATAACAGTACTGAATTTCAAATCTGTGCTTCATGCTTCTCTAAAACCTTGATGAGCACAAGACCCTCCCAAAATTTTGTGCATTGACAACAGCTCAAAAAAATTACTATCCTAAGAATTTTTGGCTCTAACTTTAAGTAAAGCATCATTCCTTATGATGCGCATATTACTTTTTGTAAATTCACTTGATTATGCTTCTCTTACCATAGTTCTCTTCCTCTTTTTGAATTAACTATTAAATATGAAACATCCTTATTATAATTGTCCATATGTATTTCCTTATTCAATACACTTTGTCATCTGTAAAGAAAATAAATTTTAATGGAAAGAAATGGATCTGAATTTATGCTAGTTTGGTTATTCATTATCCATTTCACTCCCAGAAATTACTTTCTCCTTTAGTAGAACTTAACTGTAAAGAAGAACTTTAAAAATATTTTATTTATTTATGAAATGCGAGAGAAAGAGGGGGCAGAGAGAGAAAAGAGAGAGAGAAGAGAGAGAGGAGAGAGAAGAGAGAGAGAAGAGAGAGAGAGAGAGAGAGAGAGAGAGAGAGAGAGAGAGAGAGAGAGAAATGAGCACACCAGGACCTCTGGCCACTGCAAAGAAAGTCCAGATGTATGTTGCATGTTCAACTTTGTACATTTAGTTTATGTGGGTACCAGGGAATGAAACCCACATCATTAGGCTTTGGAGGCAAGTGCCTTAATCATTGAACAATCTCTCCAGTACTAAATTAGAACTTGTATGCACTTTAAATATACTATTTAAATTATTTTGAGATTTTTTTATTTTTAAAAATCAAATCACACCCAGCAGTGTCCAAATCCACATAAAGTGGAACCTGTTAGGTAGAAATTACAAGTCATTTTTCATGGTTATGTAAGACTGAGAAAAATACAGTATTCTCATTCTTTGAAATAGGAAGGTTCAAATTTGGATTTAATGTTTGGTAACCTGCACTTTCTGCAGCACTGGTTTATAACAAATGAACCTATTTCTTTTGGTTTGCTTCTATTTTGAGACATAATCTGACATGCCTCATGAATTACCTCATGAATTGTGTTATATCAAAGTAGCCATCCAACTTCTTTTAAAGAAGAAAAAAAACTTACTATCTGTATCTGTGTTCATGAGTCTTTCTTAAAATAATTTTCCTTAATGAGAACTATGAATTTTTCATAGTTCTGCTACATGTTTTGACTGCTTTCGTCATTGAGAAGTTGATTTTCCAAAACAAAACATCACAACATCATATTTGTCCAAAGATTTACATTTCTACCTTTATTTCCTACTAGTTCCTCACTCTTCATTTGAAAAATCTCAGCTGCACATCTTGTGCAACCACTCACAATACATAATCTTGGAATGGTCAGAGAGCAGCTCATAGGACTCCACAACTGTATCAAAGAGGGAAAGAGAAATGGTATTTACATCATCAAATGTCCTAATGCTATGAGTCCTGAAAATTTTGGGTAAATACCTTTTCCCTGTTTGTATCCACGTAAAAAAAAACTGGCTTCTTGTGTTTTCTCTTTCTCTCAATAAATCAAATACATGGAATTAAGAGCAATTAATTAAATCTCTTTTAAATTTGCAAAGACTAGGGCTTGTGCCCCAGCTGGTTTACTCTGTGTGAAGTAACATAGTCTAAAATAACAGGTTAAACAGAATGTAGGCAGATATGCCACTCAACCATCAACAAGTGAACTAGGAAGTGACATTTTGCAAGAAAACATCAATAACTAAGCATTTGAATATGATCTACTTTATAAGAAAAATGTTAAATATTTTCATGCAATTTTAGCCTACATACAGGAGCTATATAATTTTTGACAGAGCTAATACAAGTAGTATTACCTCTCTCTTTGGCTACACTACATTGGTTACAAAGCTAGCAAAAAGATTTTCACTAAATTTAGAGACTATAGTTGGTATTATCCAAGTTTTACTTTATGTGGAAAACATTATGCAAAATTCAACATGAATATACAAGGATAAATCCATATTTATTTCATCAATGATTTGCTTGTCTTGCTGGGGCATTTACTAGTTAGTTTTTTGTGTTTTAATAGTCTGTAGTGAGGTAGCATGTTGCAGGGGAGCTCAGCAATCATCGTAAGGTACACGTTTAATGTTTTATTGCAACACTTCTTTCCTCTTTATTGACTGGGTTATCTTTGAAATATCTTTTTTTTTTCTCTAACTAACTTTGTCTTCATTTTGAATGTAAATAATGATGCACATACTCAGATTTTTGTTTAGAATTTTATTTACTAACACACACATTAAATGGTTAGTTGTTACTACCACATAATATTGATATTTTAGATTTGAATGATACTATGGTTATTCAGTAATGTCCAAGTGCTAAAAATCTATTGTATGGTTTCCTTATCCTAAAAGAAGGGTAGATATTAATGTAAACAATAAGTCCTTTGGAGATTCTATGGATTGCAAAGAACTTCAATGAATTTCAAAAATGCTTCACTGCTGAAACTTTGAGGGCCATCAAACGTTAATATGAGTAGACAATTACAAAATAGTTTTCAGTTAGAGAAAACTCTCATCCGAAGAGAAGGGTGAGGACTTCTCCAATACCACTGTCGCTGGGAAGCAAATAAAGGAGTTTGAAAGTAGTGGCGCTTCAAACAACCCCATTTCCACAAGGACATAGGTCAAGCTCTGCTTTTATTTACTTGAATGATTAATCAGACTTCGTTAGGAAAATGATTTAAGAAAGGGGACATGGGCTGGAGAGATGGCTCAGCGGTTAAGGCACTTGCCTCCAGTGCCTAAGGGCCCTGGTTCAATTCCCCAGGACCCACATAAGCCAGACCCACAAGGTCACCACCCTGGTTCTCTCTCTCTCTCTCTCTCTCTCTCTCTCTCTCTCTCTCTCTCTTTCTCTCTCTCATTGAAAATGAATAAATAAAATATTAAAAAAAGAAAGGGGACAGGACGAACCCAGGTAACTCACCAGTTTATTTAATATGATAAGAAAGAAATAGCCATCATGTGTAAGATAGCTCTCTGTTACCTACTGTACAGAGAAAGAAACACATAGAAGCTATAATTAAGAAGAAAAAGTCATGGTAGATAGATGTAGCTAACACTGTACATAGCTTGTCTAAGTAGGCAAAAATTCATTGGTTGAGGGGTAGAGAGATGGTTCAGCAGTTTAGGCACTTGTCTCCAGTGCCTAAGGGCCCTGGTTCAATTCCCAAGTACCCACATATCCCAAACCCACAAGGTGGTGACCCTGGTTCGTTCTCTCTCTTTCTCTGTCTCTCTCTCTCTGCTTGAAAATGAATAAATAAAATATTTTTAAAAAGATTTAAATAAATCATTGGTTGAATCTCCAGCACCTAATAAACCTCAACCAATCATGGTGGGTCTCCTTTGTAATCACAACATGTAAGGTGGAGGTTACTCTGGAACACTTCTCAAAAATCATAAATCAGGCAACAATAAATAAAATTCATTAAAAATAAAGAAGAAGGGGCTGAGAATATGATAAGTGGTTAGAGGGGCATGCTTCAAAAGCCTACTTTCCGTGGGTTGTTTCCTCAGTATACACAGAGAGCAAGATGCACAATGTGACACATGCCTCTGGACTTTTGGACTTTGTTTGCAATGCCAGGTCAATATCTCTCTCTCTCTCTCTCTCTCTCTCTCTCTCTCTCTCTCTCTCTCTCTCTCTCTCCTATTTTTGCTTGCAAATAAAGAAAAATAAAATAAGAAACGAATGCTATTGCTCATTAAAGAATTTGAATCATGAATGCATAGAGGGAACAAGCTTAAATTCTGCAGTCAAATAAACCAGCAGAGAAAAAAAGAATACTCAAGATTTTGTTATTGTTCAGTACAAATATCAATACATTGTTGACATCATTTAACCTTGTTTTTCCTCTTCAATGTGATTGTGAAAATGCAGTTTTGCTATTTAGATTTAGAGACCTTAGACATAGACTTTGGCATAGAGTGTATTTGCTTTTCTTT
>PVHP010007438.1:0-26681 GCA_004024765.1 Zapus hudsonius
ACTAACTTTCTTTTACACATTTTTCAGTTAGAGTTTCATATTAGACAACTCTTCCCAAGATATTATACTGATTTTGTCATGTTCAGCCTCTAAGCAAAATGTGATATGGATGATTCTTCCTTGGAGGGACCTTGTCATTGTCCTTGTTTCGTGGAAGAGCAACTAGATCTTTAAACCAAGGTTAGCAGCCAGATATGACCCACCTGCTAATCTGCCTCTCGTCCCTGTCTGTGTGATCCAGTTCCAGATCCCAGGCTCTCCAAGGTAGGCTTTTCTTTCCAACATGATCCAGTCTTGTGTGCTTCGCTCACTTACATCCTTCCACTCAAACACTACTCCTTCCTACTTTCCATTTTGTCCCTTAATATTCACTGTTACATCTAGTCATGAATTATGAGTGGGAAGATGGTATTTCCATCACTCATCTTACTAAGATGAGTAAGCAACCATATTTTGATGAATGAAGGCGATGACACCTCTGATGTAGGAAGGTCCCCTAGAGAGATAGGTTCCCTAGGAACCTTGCTTGCTATTTGCTATCTTGGTTCTGTTACTTCTGAGAATTTTGCCTAGGCATGTCAATTCATTTCCTAACTTGTGCAAAAACAGGCTGGGCCGCCTGATTTCTAAAGTTTTGTCCAGGTTTCACACTCTCTAAATCCAATCCCTACTTTTTCCACCAAGACACTCCTAGAGCCTTAGCCAACACTGATCACTTCTGTTCTTAATTAAGCCCATATTTCAGCACTAAAAATCAGATCCAAATTTGACAGAAATATTTTACACTACTCCTGGATTTAAGAAGCAATAAAATTGTCATTGGAGTACCCAAAATGATGCTATGTCTGGGGCATGTTGGTAGAGCAAAGGGACAGAGTATTTGAAAACAAGAAAAATGCAGAATTAAGTTCAAACCACATGACATGTCTGTTTACTCTAGTAAATATCCTTTTTTTCCTCTTATATGTGTTTCTACTTTTTCTGTTTGCAACATATATAAATCTCAGTCCCTTCCATAGATAAATTCCTGATGAGTAAAACCTAGTCTTCATTCATAACTATTAACCCAATATACTCTCACAACAGGAGTCCCAAATACACATGCATTTCAGAAAAAGGACAATAAATACAAAATTAATGCAGTGTATAGATTGTACCCGAAACACTTGATGCAGACAAATAGCAAGAACTTGGAGAGTTCAGTTCATTCTAGGAGTTTGGAGAGAAGGCACAGGAGGTGAGCCATTTTTTTTTTTTTTTTTTGGTTCATGATTCCCATTCATTCAGATCCACTGAAATGTTGGTATGACTTTTTATATGATAATACTTGAGCCAAGAATTTTGTAATTAAATTTACCTGTTTTCTTTCTTGGTCATCACAATCAAGATCGACTTATATCCAAAGCCCGAAGGAATTATAACAGTTAAGATAAGTACAGCTTTACTCAGTGATTCATGGTCATAAGGAGATTTCTGGATCAAGGGAGAATAGAGACAATCATATTCTAGAATTTAAGAATTAAAAGAAATGATAACACTCATCTTTCTCATTTCTCTGCTGAAGAGTGTGCCGGCCAAGACAAGAAAAATTACCTAAGGTCCAGTAGAAATGGAAATAAGCCCCTTGACTGGTAGACTGACACCTTTTTTCACTAGATTAATTGAAATTTCTTTGCAAATAGCATATAAGGATATCTATTGACTAAATTTATTTCTCCTTCTGAGCTTTATCTTCCTAATATTGCCTAGGACCAAGGTAGAGGATCTTAAAGAAAGGTTAGCCTTTAATTCCTGAATAAGATGGACACATTGTGGTTGGCCCAGGAACTTGCAGGTTTTAGGACTACAATGCAAACCAAGAAAGCATAAGTTCCTACCATACCGTTCATGTGTTAGGCTGCCACAGAGAAACGCCACAGGAAAGATGCTGTCAACCCTCACTGTTCTGACCTCAAGATTGCATTTCTCACCCACAACACACCTCTTCCATCTAAATGAGGTTCAGCTTCTGTCACTCACAGCTAGGGACCTTGGGCTAGGTGCTTAATATAATCATGCCTCAGATTCTTCTGTAAAAATTAGGGTAACAATAATACCTAAACTTTAGAGGTAGTCTGAAACATTTTGGACATTTACTATACAGGCATACTTCAAAGAACTGCAGGGTATTCAGAATGGTCACTTTTAAAAATTAGACTTGGATCTTCCTGAGCTGGTCACATGTGCCAGCATGCCAAATATGGACCAGTGTGAAGATTACCTGTACAATTAGTAGGTTGCTCAGCTTCCAGGTGAACACTCCCACCTCTCACTCCCATAGTCAGGTAGGTTCTGATTGGGGATCAGGTCCATTTGGTGCTGTCCCAGTGACCTTCTGTCTGCCTTTACCTACCCTGAGCATGAACACTTAGACTAGGCCCTCCTACACTTGTCAAACTGTCCACACTCCCCAATGGGCCCAGCTCAGTCTGCTGTGGAGAATGTCCATGGCTCAGCTTTGAGTGTGCCCGGCACAGATCCATGGTTACTTCTACATCATGCCTGCTTGGACTGGGCCAGTCAACACAGGCTTTACTAGAGCTACTCTTGCTACAGTCTCAGAAAGGAAAAGAGATTATCTCCAGATGGGCAAACCCCGATGCAAAACAAATATCACAGAAAGCAACGCAAGGTATCTCCACCAAGAAAGCCTAATCACATAATGGAAACCTCTAATGAAAACTCCCTAGAGAAAACTGTAGACAAAGAATCCCCAAATGCAATGATGATGAGCATATTTTAATAAACTCCATGAAATCATGAAGAAATAGCTGAAAAATGGAAGATAATCAACAAAAGTAACTCAAAAGACGGCATACTAAATTTAAAAAGTACATGATCAGTTGCCTGAATGAATTCCAAGAAAGGACAAACAACTAAATGCACTGAAAAAGTCAAACCAAGAAATTAATGTGGAACTCAGCAAAGGGAGATGCTGAAGAAAAACCAAATTGTAATACAAAATGAAATAACTCTATTAAAAGGCTCCCAGGAAAGTCTCACCATCAGAATAAATCACATGGAGAACATAACATGAGAGCATGAGGACAAGAGAGAAGAAATAGAAAAGGAGGTCAAAATTAATGACAAGTTTTTAAAAAGTACAAAGAACACGAGGTAAACATGGGACAATTTAACAAGATCAGACATCAGAATCACGGGCACACAAGGAAGGAAAGAACGGCAGGCCAAGGACATAGAGAATACCTTCAATACAATCATAGAAGAAAATTTTCCAAATCATACAAAAAAAAAGCCCATCCAGGAAAAGGAAGTACACAGAACACCCAATAGACAGGACTTGAGAAGAAATTCCCCATGCCATTTTATAGCTAAAAAAACTAAATACAGAAAACAAAGAAAGAGTAATAAAAGCTATGAAAGAGAGAGAGAGAGAGAGAGAGAGAGAGAGAGAGAGAAAGAAGCTTGCCACTTATAAAGATTAGCCCATCAGAATTACATCTGATTTTTCAACAGAAACTTTAAAGTCCAGAAGGGTTTGGATTAGAGTATTTCAAATTTTGAAAGACCATGGTGGCCAATGCAAACTACTATAGCTAGATAAATTATCACCCATAATTGAAGAAGAGGTTTCCATGATAAAATCTGGCTTTATGAATATATGAGCACTAAGCTAGACCTACAGTGAATACAGCATGGAATATTTAACACTGAACAGAAGAATAAACATACTCAAGAGGCTATAGGAGGGGGAAAATAATGAGAATTAGAAAGTAGTGAAAGATAATCAAGATTAAGAAAGCAAAAACTCCACAAAATGTTCAACTTCATAGGAATGAACTTACACCTCTCAAATATAGCTCTGAATACTAAGGAAATCAACCCCTTAATTGAAAGACACTGGTCATCAGGCTGAATAAGAAAACTGAATCCATCCATCGCTGTATTAAAGAAACCCAACTTACTATTAAAGACAGATATCACCTTAGGGTAAAAGGATGGAAAAATATTCCAAGCTAATGGAAAAAGGAAACAAGCAGGTGTGGCCACACTAATATCTGACAAAATACACTCTAAACCCAAAGATATCAAAACAGATAAAAGCCACTTTATAATTATCAAGGGAATGATTCAACAAGAGGATATTACAGTCATAAACATATATGCATCAAACAGATGTACACTGAATTTTATAAAGCAGAATTTACTAGACATCAAATCAGAAATCCCCATATAATAATAGTGACTTTAATACCCTACTATTGTCAATAGACTGATCATCTAAACAGACAATAAATGAATAAACAATGGATCTAATCAACACCAGAGATCAAATGGGCTTAATAGACATCAACAGAACATTCCATCTAAATTCTATTAAATATACCTTTTTCTTAACAGCTCATGGAACTATTTCTAAAATTGAGCATATTAGGATACAAAGAAAGTCTCCACAAATTCAGGAAAATGGACACAAGCCCATGAATTATATATGACCACAATAGAATAAACCTAGAAATTAATAAGAGAACAACAGAAAATACACAAACTCTTAGAGATGGAACAACTCAATATTGAACAATATATGGGTTGTTGAAAAAAATCAAAGAAAAAAATCCCTAGAACTGAATGAAAATGAAAACAACATAGCAAAAGCTATGGGACACAATGAAGGGAGTCATAAAAAGGAAGGTTATAGCATTAAATTCCTACATTATAAGAATAGTGAACTATCAGGCTAGACAGATGGTTTAGAGGTTAAAGTGTTTGCCTTCAGAGCCTTGTGACCTGGGTTCGATTCCCCAGTACCCACATAGAGCCAGATGCACAAAAGTGGCACATGTGTCTGGAGTCTGTTAGCAGTGGCTAGAAGCCCACTATGTCTCTCTTCTATCTCTTTGTGCTTGCAAATAAATAAATAAAATTACTTTTAAAAACAGTAAAATCTCAAATAACTTAATTATCAGAATGTATTAGAAAAATAAGAATAACACATGCACAAAAATATTACAAAGAGAGACTAATCAAGGTCAGGGAAGAAATCAATGAATTATAAATCAAGAAAATAATTTTTGAAATTGATGAAACAATGAGATGGTTCTTTGAAAAATATACAATATTGATAACCCCCTGGCCAAATTGTTCAAAAGGAAGAGAGAAAAGACCCTAGTCAACAAGATTAGAGATGAAAACCGAGATGTCATAACAGATACCATTAAAATTGGGAGAAGCATAAAGACATATGTCAAAAACCTATATTCCATAAAATTGGAAGATATGGAACAAATGGATGAATTTCTTAACTCATATGACATACTAAAGCTAAACCCAGAAGAGATAAATTATCTGAACAGAGCTATAACATCAAATGAGATTGAAGCACAATAAAAATTCTCCCAACAATAAAAATTGAAGGGCCAGATGGATTCACTGTTGAATTCTACCAAACATCATAGAAGAATTAAAACCACTGCTTCTCAAGTTATTTCACAAAATTACAAAAGAGGGAATCCTTCCTTCAATAAATCCAGCATTACACTTATACCAAAATGAGACAGAGGTACAGGAAGTAAAGAAAATTATAGACCAATATCCCTGACGAAATTAGACAAAAATAAAATTGTTGCACATTGAACCCAAGGATACATCAAATTATCATACCACCTCTATGAAGTAGGTTGCATCCCAGAGATGCAGGGATGTTTCAACATAAGCACAATATATCATAGAAATAAGCTTAAGAACAGAAATCACATGATCATTTCAATAGATACAGAGGTCTTCAACAGAATAAAATGCCCCTGGTTTTCTAGTGTCTCCTCATCACCTAGCACCCAACTCGTAGGTGTCGTTGTCTGAATGTAAATTGTCGCCCCACCCACCCCCACCAGCCTCCAATGTTTGTAATTAAGCCTCTATTTAGTCCTCAGCTGGTGGAGCCTTTGGGAGGTAGAGCCAGCCATACAAGAGGAGGTGTATCACTGGGGATGAACCTTGGGTTGACTAATCCAGCCCACTGTGTTTTCAAAGCTAGCTGGCTTCTTCTGTTCTCTTCCTGCTTATGTGGAGAGGTGATAGCCCAGTGAAAGCCTTCTCTATCATACTGAAACTGCCTTTTGAGGCTGTAAGCCTGAAATAAACCCTTTCCTCCCATAAGTTGTTTCTGGTCAGGTGTTTTGTCCCAGCAATGAGAAGTTACCTGCTATATTAGGTAACAACCCCATGATTTCAGTATGGCCAAAAATAACCTCCAGAGACCACCCAGACAGTTGCTACCCAGAGACTCCTCCCTAGCCACCCTCACTGACTTTTCTAGCCAATAGACAGGTGCATTCCAGTTGTGTGAAACCTTTTCCCTCTGGAGACCTGAGCACACATCTACTCACCCCAGATAGGCCACAAACTACAGAATACGCATGACTGCATCGAAATTCAACTTTGGTTAACCTTGAGGTTATGGAGGTTGCTTACAGAGCACAAAGGAGAGAGGCTCCTTAAAGGAGCATGGATCCCTGCAAAGTCCCAACCCATCCTGGATGGAGACTTCATGGAAGATGCATCAAGGAGCTCTCCTTCAAGTTCAACTTCTACTTCCTATACAATCTAGCTTCTCCCATGGTCCCTTGCAGCTGCAGAGAGAACAGGAGGGAACAATAGCTCAAATCCCAGGTGAGGGTCTTGTAACCCTCTTTCCCTCCATCTCCTAGGTAGTATCAGGAGTTCCATTACCATGGCCATAGACGTGGCTATCACTGTATTATTCCACTCTAGAGTTGCCATGGTTACCAGGTTGAAGCATTATCTACTCCATGATGGCATCATTTTATATCCGTGGGGGGAGGGGAACACCATGTAACAGTAGGTTTCTGGCCCTGTTCCCTGTCATTAATGTCTCAGAGAATGTACCCCCCATCTGTTGCAGTGGCCTCTCCTTGCACTACCTGCACCATTTCCTGTGTTCATATTCACCTGACTGAGGAGAGTCCAGCTTCTACTCAGCGTGATTTGCAGAGGGCCTGCTTGCAAAGAAGCTATTACATACTCTTTGTGCCTGAGATCTACATCTAGCATGTAACTTTACAGTCTAAAATCACCTTAGGGCTCAAAATAGCTTTCTTTCCAGCTATTATTTCCCATTTGCAGTTTAAAAAGACAGCTGAAGTGACAGAAGGGATTTTCCCCAGATGAGTCAATGCCCTTAAAGCATCATTTTAGGCAGTATTACTCCAACGCCTCTGCTTCTGTATTGCTCAGCATTCTCCAGAAAACCTGAATCAACAGATAGATAGGTACATAAATGAATGTAGGAGGGGTAATTAGATAGATAGGTATATAAGTGAAGGAGAGATGGTAAACAGATGATAGATGGATAATCAGAGGGTATGTACTATGGGAATTGTCTCACATGATGATGAAGGTTGAACCTCATGATATGCTGACTGCAGGTTGGAGAGTAGGGACATCAGTAGCCTGGCTCAGTTTGAGGCCTAAGGCCAATGGCCTTAGAACCAAGACACTCTCAGTAAGTAACTCAGTCTTAAATCAGAACACCTGAGGGCCAGTGGTGAAAGACCAACAATTCAAAGGCCATAGAATGTGAAACTCTTCTGTTTAAGAAGGGTGTCTCAGCTTCAGAAGAGTGTGAACTGACCTTCGCTCTTCTCTTTGTTCTCTCCAGATCCTTTCAAGCAGATGGTGCCCATCAATGCTGTGAGAATTAATCAGATCACTGATTCAAACCTAACCTCTTCCAGAAACACCCTCATGGTAGATGCATATCATGAAATAATATTTTGCCAGCCCTGGATCTCTGGAAGTCTCTTAATCCAGTCAAGTTGACAGTTTTCATCTCCTGGACCAGTCACATAACCACACCTTATTACAACATGTTGTAGTTACATTCTCTACCTTCTTGTTGCTGGGATAAAGCACCCAACTGATGGGAAGAAAGTGTTTATTTTGGCTTACAGTCTCAAAGGGAAGCTTCATGATGGCAGGGAAAGCATGACATGAGCAAAGGTTGGACGTCACCTCCACCACAGTGGGTGAAAAGCAACAACAGGAGAGTGAGTCAAGTTCTGCCAAGGGGGAGTTGTATAAAATACCCCTAAGCCCATCCCAGCAACACACCTCCTCCAGCAAGTCTCCACATGCCAAAATGCCACCAACTGGGGACCAAGCATTCGGAATCCATGAGTTTATGGGGGACACCTAATTTAAACCACCACACTAGGGAATATGGAAACTCTGCTCTTTCAGTAGATATGAGATACAAGGTCCGTAGGATAAACTTTAAGAATCTGCTCTTCATGGAGGGCAGAAAGAAATGAACAATTGTTACCTATTTCCTCTTAGCACAGGCAAACTCCTAGGAAGAAACTCATTGCCCTGTACTTGCTTTCAGGAAAAGTTCATTCTGACTTTTGTATCTTGTCAACAAGAGAACAGAACATATTAAAAAGAGCAATTTCTATATTTGTGTTCATCGTTTGACCACACACTACAGCGGGGCACTCAAAGAACTGTGGGAGATGCCAGCATCCAAGGATAAAGAAGGGGCTTTTCCTTGCCTCATTTCGGGTTCAGAGAAAAGAAAGTCTTGAAAATTCCAAAGGATAAACACATGATGAGTTTGGGTTCCTCTCATCCATCCTACTTGCTCGTATGCCTTAAGGGAGAGGAGAAAGAGTCTCTTGTCAGCACCTTGGACATGAGGATTTGCTACAGGCACTGAGAAGAGCTTGGACCCTCCCTAAACTCTCCCAGGAGCCACTTGATGCAGTGGCCAGGAATGCAGTTGCCTTTCTTGCAAGTGCATTGGTTATGTAAATAAGAAGATAACACAGAGCCCATGGCCAGGGTGAGGGTGTTAGCAAGTGGGGAACCCAGGGAGGAACACTGCCTTTAAGAAAAAGAGAGCCCAATGCTTGCTTAAATATAGGCATGCTATTCCATCAGTCATTTGTGTTCTTTTCTCCTTTTGAACACTTTGAACACTCTTTAAAAATGGGAAAAACTGAGGAAGAAAGTACACAGCTTCTGGGTAACAAAAAGCCACATGCTGAAGTGTGGTCAGGTCAGACGAATCAGAGGGAGCCTGGGGTCACTAACCAAGATCCTCAGCCCTTACTTCTTCCATTTACCTTCCTTGGACTTCACTTGGACTTCTGGTGGGGAGCCACTGGTATCCCTTCTACAGTAGAGGCAGGCTTAGATCTTAAAGAGGGCAAGACTTCCTACCTGGCTGAGGCTCTCTGACACACCTACACCTTGGGGTGCTGTCATTTCCTGTCACTTCACATGTAGACTTGGCATCCCTTCCTGCTTACTGAGAAGTTTTAAGAATGAAAACAACTACACAGTGCCAAATGTTACTTTTCAGGAGGTGGAGTGTTTTGTCCTAAGAGGCTGTGTCACAGCATTGACACAGAATACAGTTTTATGACACATGTCCCCAGCCCCAAATCTCACTGTATTAGAAGGAATTTTCACTGGTGTCATCTTTTTCAAGTGACCCTTGTCTCTCAGCTGTCCCCCTACTCATAGGATCCTCAACACATGTGTTTCAGAGAATATGTGTCCTGGCCTCCACAGTCTGGACACTGACCACAGATGCACACTTTCCAAGCTGTCTTCAAGGTCCGGACTGAAGGAGCACATGAGCCAGGTCAGCGCTGCAGGCTCCAGGCCACCGGCCGGCTGAGTCCCAAGGACAAGCCCTCACTTCTAAGGGATGCCAAAACCTGAACAAGTCTCAACTCCGCTCCAATAATGTGGGCCACAAGGTGGTTGCCACAGAGACAGTCTCCATTTGATGTTTGACTCCTTATAAATAGGAACTAAAAGCATTAATCCTACCAGTAAGTAAATTGCCTCTGTTTGGATTATAATTGGACTGTTTTGCTGCAAGCATTGCACTGGGAAAATTATAGCTTTAATGCAATGAGGAGCCAGAAAGGGTTAATTCGCTTCCAAAGGGTGCATAATTCACTCCTTCCTCTCCGGAAGGATCAGATCAAGAGGTAATTATAATGACTGACAGCCTTATTTATATTTTTATTGAGTTGTAATTAAGCATTCTAGTATTTGTGCTCATTACATGAGCAATTCCACTTTGGACAGATCTTCTAAAGGAGAGTTGGATGTCACAGACCTAAATCATCTCCTTTATGAAGGGTAAAATCTTTGAAAGGATGAAGAGTCCCATGATTGAGGACTAAAAGTTTGATCTGAATAGCTCTGTTCCCAGAGCCCAGTGCGGCCTCTAGCTGCTGTATGCTCATCCCGTGGCTGTAGGACCATGGGAGAATTCCCAATGCCTTTTGGGCTTTCCTCAGTGGGCAGGAACTAAGGGGACCTTTTCAAGGCTCAAGGGCCATCTTCAAACCAGACCTAGACAGTGGAAGAAAGAGCACTTGAGTTCATGTTTAAGAACTGAAGGAGCCATATCTCTATCATGGGCCCTCGCACAGGTTCCAGGTCATTGGCAGGCAGGTGGGTGGAGTTGGCTCTGGAGTAGAAACCCTCCCTTCTAAGAATTGCCAAACTCTCAACTCTGCTCCAAAAATGTTGGCCCCAGCGAGGTTCCATGAAGAATGTGCGATACTCACTAATATTTAAGTGAGTCGTGTGCTATCAGGATATATGTATCACAGTGTGAGTGAAATGAGGAGAATGATCACCTGTAAGTCAGGTAAGGTGTGTGTTCTTGCTCTGGCAAGTGGTGTGACTGAATACAGAATAAAGGGACATGGGGAACCTGTTTGGAAAACGTAGTCAGGGATAGGTTCCATGAAGAGTGGCCCGAAGGCTGTCAGAAAATCAGCCAGTACATGTGAAGACCCAGAGTAGACACAGAAATCTTCTACCTCCTGATCTTTCTGCAGCCAACTGAATAAAAAGGAGATTCCCAGGATTCAGAATGGGAGAGTGTCAACTGGTCAACCACGTGCTGGGAATATTCTATTGGGAAGGATGCATAAAGCAGAGGCCAGAGCTAAGCTTCTTGGGGCTTACCCATTCAAGGATGCTTCATGTGCCCTGTGAGAACTAGAAAGTTTGTTCCATGTGCTTCCCTGGGGAAAAGAGAAACCCAAGTGCACTCCCAGAGTCCATGCCTGAGCCCTGCAGCTCCTCCTCATATCCTATCAGGCTCAGCAGCCTGTCTTATCTCCTGGTCAGTCATCTGTGCTAATCCACTCTCCAAACTGCACAACACCTGCTTCATAAAACCAGGTTGGATTCCATTCTTTTAGTAAATGACTCCTTATTTTTGTAAAGACAAAGACCTAAGGAGCAAACTCCTTCTAGACTTGGTTTCTTCCTGGCTTGTCCTCTGGTAATCTAAACCTTACATCTTCACGTTTGTTTCTGTCAGCACTTTTTTGCAGAACTAGTCACCTCCAGGTTGCACTTGGCTTCTGATAAGAGATTCTCACAGCCTGTATATAACTGTCTCTGAACACCTTTCTCGGCCTCATGGCAATCACCACTCTGAAATGATGGTAAGGATTTTCCCGTGCTTCCCTGGCCCTTTGCTCATGGGGCCACACTCACTTTCCAACAGCTCCTTGGGCCAGGGTTGCAGGCCCACAGCTGCAAACCGTCAAATGCAAGGCCCTGTTGCAATCCTCACAGGCCCACCCTGATTGGAGAATGAGAGGCAAATATTTGTGCACAGTGTGCACCTCTGGATCCTTGTCTTTTCTCTTTGACTTCCCTCTGCCTGGAACCTTTTCCTCATTCCCTCATCCAGCTCTCTCATTTTGATCATGTGACCATCAATTTACAGTGTTATTGCCCTCAGGGACTATCTAAGAACAACGAGCTTGATTAAATTATCCCTCCTCTGTCTCGGTATTGTGTGGGTGTGTGCAAAGTGTATGCATATGAGTCTGTAATGTATATGCATACTAGGCACACACATATACAGGCTACCATTATATATGTGTGTATAAACATAATTACATGTGTATATACATCCCAAATCAAATAAATTCAAAGTGTTAATATATGCAGTGTCTCCCACCATCATGTGTGGTCTTCACAGTTACCACTGCCTCACTCAGTTCTCTCTATGCCTTACTTCTTTACTCTCTCCCTAACTTCAGTAGATCCTCACTAAATGCTTTTTGAGATGAACTGAACAAGGAAAATAAAATACTTGTGGATGAGAGTTCCTGACTCTTCAGCCATTGGCATGTGCTAAAGACAAGTTTTGCTTGTATGGTCCCTGAACCAACCTCCCTATGTGTGCACCAAGGGCCCAAGGAAGGGGATTCCTCTTAGTGTTGTTTGTAGGTGTGATGTCATTCGCTAATCTCATGGTCACTTATTGAAGTCTGTCTGAGGATGCTTACTACCTTCTGCCCAACATATGCTCTCTGCAGCAATGTTGCAGCTCTTTATACCTAATGGATGACTTCATTGACTATTATGCCTAGCAAGGAGTAATCAATACATTATTGGAAATTCCATGCTTCTTGCTTCATTCTGTGTCCATGATTAGTTGAATGTTGTAATAAAGTTCAATGTAAATCCAAACCTGTAGTTACTAAACATGTGCTGAACATGCTATGCTGCTCTGGAGACCAGTACCGACTTTAATATAATACTGAGATCACAAATCAATGGAAGTTTAGGGATTACTCACAGTTTCACAAGTATATCACAACTGGATATATATCATTTTAATATTGAGCATATGGAAATATTTTAATACTTCAACATAGATATATTCTTTAGGCTACTGATATAAAACAGATTAAAAATAAGACAGATTAAATTTGAATAATTGTATTTAAATGCAAGTAGCTGTGAACATTCTTGCATTTGCATGAAACAGCAACTATAAAAGTCAGATTATAAAAGGATCTCTCCATTTTGAAAGAATCGAGTTAGCATAGAAATAGGGGCAGAAAGGATTGTATATGAAATACTAACCACTAATTCACTTCACACCACAATAATATTAATGATGACTGGCATTTTGACTTGCATGGCACTTTTTGTTTAAGGCGATTACATCATAAGTGCAAATAACCATATAATTGCACTAATGTGGGCTTAGTTTTAGTCACAATACCAAAGTTTGATCTTGAACAATTCACTAGGCCATTAACTGAAAGAGAACTTATAAAAAGGTAAATTAGACTATTAGAACCCACTCTACTCGTGGTCAGGGCAATAAAAGTTGGATTTCAGTTGATGATACATGAAAAAGAGGAAAATTCCTACCTATAAAGAATTCCACATGGTTCACGTATGAGGCACGGGATATAATGCATGTAAAATCTCATTAATTTTTTATATTTTTGAAGACTACCCACTAGTTAGGTGAAAAAGAAGACATTTTATAATGTGTTGATGAAACAAATAGCTGCAATGAAATCTCAGATATTTTTTAAACATGCTTCTTAAAATATTTCTGGTTCCTAATGGTTATCCATGTCTTCTTGTTTTTATTTTAACTTCTGTGCATTACCTATTTGGGGTAGTTTTAAAGATGTCCCCCAATAGGGGATTCAGAAGTTTATGAAAGGCTTGTCTCCAGCTGCCTGGCTGGAGGAGGTGTCACTGTGGGTGGGGCCTAGGGTCCAGCCCTAAGGTGTTTCTGGGGATTGCTTTGGAATTCCAGTCTAAGGAATACAGAGAGCAGTCTGAGTACTGCCTGGAGTTCCTACGGTTTGGCAGTAGGTCTAAGTGTGCTTAGTTTTGGTGATGGTTTTCTCTCTCTGCTTGGACCTGCAAAAGGAAGCCAGCCTCTTTCACCATTAAGGAACTTCCCCTGGATCTGTAAGCTTCAAATGCATCCCTTCTTACTCCTATAAACTGTGCCTGTTTTGGAGGTTCATCCCAGCAGCGTGAGCTGACTTCAACACTCTTCATTTATCATGTATCTTAAATACATGATAAATACACTCCACTTACATTTTTTTAACCAATTAATAATGGGTAACTTTTTTTTCTTTTATATTGTGTTAGGCTTTATGTAATTTATACTTTCCCCTTTTGAGCTTTTTGGTTTTTGTATTTGTCTTTGTTTCGCCTTTTGCTAAATGGAAACTATTTTCAGTCCTTTTTTGCAACATGAAAATTTTGAAACTATATGTTCTATTTATAGTTATATCAATAACTAATTCAAATACAAATTTGTAAATGTTATAGTGTACATTTTTCCCCAGAAAGGGAGTAGGAAATTTGAACCTTTGCCCCTTTAAATATATAAGATTGGGAAATGAGTATTATTACTTTACTGGCTCTTTTTCTTTCCTCACTTTGCATCCCCTGAAATAGGGGATGATTCTGCTGTTTTTATTCTGACCCTCAACATTATCAGAATTAGGAACATTTTGTTATGTCGATTTTCTTCATTTTTTTTACATTTAATTTTCTAATCATATTTACAACACTAATTACACCTCACTCACTATTATCTGGTTGCCATATTACCATTACTTCCCCACTTCCTGCTATTTAATGTTAGCATATTTACTGTTTAGTTATCACATGCTCTGGAGAATTTTTCAGAATGTATATGAAGAAAGTGATTCTTCTACATCTCAGTAATAATGATTCATTTCTTTTTCCCTCATTTATTTATGTTTGGATGATCAGAGAGGTTTTTGTATCTGATGTCTGCCCATATTTTTAGTTCAGGGAATCATTTGGTTCCCAGCAAGAACGGTGTGAACACTGCTGGCTCCTCTCAGATCCGAACAGGAAGCCGGTTTGCTTGCAGAGATCCATCTAAAGTCATAGTCTTTGAAGATCACTGTACAGAAAGAAGGTCCAGAAGGTGATCAGAATTCGTTTCTCCAGCTTAATCATCTTTTGCTTATGAACACAGTTTACTTCAAGACAATTTATAGACTGTCTGTCTTTACTTTTCAGCCACAGGGTCTACTGCAATTCACCGTAGGCTCTTCTTGCTATTTTCCTGTTTTGTCCATTTATGATCGACAGCATCCTGGCTGAGTGCATTACTCAGAGAGTGCACCCAAGTGGAAATCAAAAAAGAAACAACTAAAGGATTTGGTTAGTTACAATTACATTAGCCAAATAAAAAAGTGTCCTGTACTCTGCCATGTCACCTTACATGAGCATGCACACCTCCTCAGACAAGGACCCCTGTGCAGTGACCCCCTCTGCTGGAGAGAAGGCTCAGTGGTGAAAGGTGCTTGCTTACAAAGCCTAACAATCCAAGTTCCATTCCCCAGTACCCACATAAGCCAGATGCACCAAGTGGTACATGCATCTGGAGTTTGTTTGCGGTGGCAAGATGCCCTGGTGCAACATTCTCTCTCATTCTCATCAACTCTCTCCCGCCCCCCATTTCTCTCTCTTTTCCACCTCTCTCTGCTTACAAATAAATAAATAAAATATTTTAAAAACAGCAATTATTTTATCATTTAATTATAGAAGGCTCCATAATTCTAGAATATGAATACTAGCAAGATAGGGTATAAATTTCTTAATGTCTTGATTCACCTTCTCTACTTCAAGCCCTATCTAAGACTGACTCAGGAGACATTCCTCCCAGCTTCAAGCACTTCATCTGCCTGTAGTTCTCATTCCCAATACTACACTGTAGAAGTTTTCATCTCTCATTCTATTTTGATAATTATTTAAACAATTATTTTGATGTATATAACATGCTCCTAATTGATGGCCGAAGGAATGCAAGTCTAATACCAGGCAGAGAGAAAAGTTTGTCCCTTTATAATGGTCAAAACACAAGTAAAAGTGAAATTTAAAATTAATAATCATGTTAATAATAAATAATGACAGACAAGATAAGACACTAATTTTATAAACCTGGTCCTTCTCACTGACCATCAACATAGGCAACTGTTGTTTTGGGGAAGCATCAATCTAACACTAAGGTGTTCCTCAACAAAGAGAATTAACCAAAAACGGCAACTGGTCTAGCAAGTCAAGGTTGCTCTAGGAACAAAGCACAGAGGGGTCTTGTCCTAGGAGGAGTACCAATCGCTCATGGAAAGGGACATTGCAGAGAGGAGGACACAGGCTCTGGTCTCTGCGTGTTTTCAAATCCTGGATCTGCTGCCAGATTTACTGTGTGTCCTTAGACAAGGTGATATCTGCCCTGAGTTCTTCATTTTAAAGACAAAGTACTTCTGTAAAGATAGCTCCAAGGGAAAATGATATTATATATTCAAAGATGTTTGTAATAGTACCTGGCTCCTGGTGAAGGCTCATTAGTGTTAGTTAGTATTATTATCCTCAACCACAGGTCTCAGGGAGAGAAAGGCAGAAGAACATGGAGAGCCAACACAGCCTTGAGCAACATGGGGGCTGGGCAAGATTATAGAGGTCCTATTAGTGCTGGCTATCCTCGGTGGCTCTGAACTTTGGGCGACAGGCATGTCAGGAAACTAGACTTGGGCAGAAAGGACTGTTGAAGCTGTGGGGAGAGAAAACGCTAGACTAGAAATCTCTGGTCTAGGAATTCCATGGGGACAGGAACATTGGCCATTTTATCAGCTGTTTTGCTGGAGCTAGCCAGAGGCATCTACATAACAGACATTTAATAAGTATTTGTTAACTGAATGTCTTAAGATCAGGGCAAACCTCGCGATGGTTTCTATTGATTGCCAACTTGACAAGATCTAGAATTAATGCAGGATTTAGGGCTCAGAAGGGATCCCCAAGATTTATGAACACCTAGTTCATACCTTTAATGAAGAAGTAATAAAGAAGGACTCAAGAAGGATAAAATATTGTGTATTTAGAGAGAAATCACACATTATGGGGGATTGCGATCTAGGAAGGAAGTCTGGAACTGTCTCACACTCTCGTGTGGTAAACACTGCACAGTTTATAAGGTTCATTGAAGAAAAATTGAAACTTTTAGGGGAAGACTGGCATAGAGCCATGCACTGGGCCAACACGTTCCAGGTGGAATGGCGGTGGGACGCTTACGCAGGATCAATTTTCCCTTCAAAGAGATTCTTCACCATGCCTCAGCCAGTGGAGTCAGCCATGCTCCAGAGTCAGCAGAGAGACTTCCCAGTAACAGGATGTGTGCTGCCCACTGTCAGAAGAGAGGTGAAGGTGGAGATACAGTTCTCACTTGCTCTACAGCCACAAGCTGCATGGCCCTGTTGTAGGAGAAACCCTGCCAGCTCACTGGGACTTCCCTTATTCACTAGGAGATGTGGGGCAAAGCTGCAGTTGGGTGTGGTGTTCTTCTCAGTTAGAAGCAGCTTGGGTTTCACCATTGGATGATAGTCAGGAACTGCTCAATTCAATCCATTTGCCAAAAATCTCCTGTCTTTCACTGGTTGTGTTAGGACTAGAAGAACCTGGAAACAAAGTCTTGCAAAGCTGGGACTGAAGCCCAGAAAATGGGATGACAGAGGATAACATGATGTGCTATCGTAGCAATTCAATGTCCCTTGACTCAGGCAACCAGACTTTGGCAGGTCACAACATCAGAGGTGAAAGATTCCTTCCCATCATACTGGCTTTGCAACAGGGCTTAGGAGAGAGAGTGGGCAGAGAAGGAGGAGGGGCCCAAGACGGGGGCTGCAGCTAGTTCATGTGTGAGAAGCTGAGCCTGAGAAAATATCAAAGGAGCAACAGCCAAGAGTCAACTATAGAAGAATTAGCCGAGGTGCTTGTAAGATTTCTGTTCACTCCCTCAGGTCTCAGAGGTTGAGTCTTTGGGGGTTAACTTGATGAGAAGGGAGAAGACAAGGAAGGGAGGGAAACACCAGTTCAAACCTGTCTGAGCAAAGGTTTCCTTTATTCTCTCAGCCATAGTCTGGGTGACTGGCCCTAAGTCTAGTCACAAAGACCTAGAGTTGACAGGACAAAGTCACCCCCAACCTCAGACTCAGCTTAGTACAAAGCTCATTATCCCTTAGTACTAATCCCCAGCTCCTCACCCACTGTGCTAAGGAGTCTATCCTTACAAACCCAAGACCTGCAGCTCACCCATGATCATAAGCTTAGGGGCCTGGAGCTTAGCTGGGGGCCTGTGCCAAGCTCAGTCTGGACTCCTCGGCCTCCTGCCTCAGTACCCTGGGGCTAGTGCTGCTGTGAGGCTGCATTTGCTGCAGTTACAGTAACAATTACAAGCTCAGCACTTCTGGGAGGATCAGAAAAATGAAATGTAGCCAAACCCCGTGGCAGGGTTCAGAATTAAGTTCTCCTAAGAACTAGTTAGGTTCTCCTGACCATGGAGTTTTGGATGGCAGGCATATTATGTATTCTCAAAAAAAAAGTTATTGAATGAGTTTGTGATACTTCAGGTCATAGACCAGTGTTCCCAACCCATGATGTGGCAAAATATGACAGATAGGCATCTGTCTACTCTTATGTGTGACCTTGCTGGGTTATCTGTTCTCTAGGACAGATGCCTCTCTAACAGCAGGCTATTGTACTACGAGCGTGACAAGTGGATCTTTTATCCCAGAAGCTGGTTCTTACTCCATGTGCTTCCAGTCCCCACATGTAAGAAATTATCTGAGACTGAGATCAGCAAACACTTTTGTCATGGTTTGATCCAGGTGTCCCCCACAAACAAATGTGTTTTGAATGATCAATCCTCAACTGATGGCAGTCTGGGTATTATAGCCTCGCTAGAGCTGTGTTGTTGGGGGCAGGTTTATGGGGGTCATAGGCCAGCTTCCCCTTGCCAGTGTTTGGCACACCTTCCTGCCGCTGTTTGCAGTGCTGTGGTGGAGGTGATATCCACCCCTCTGCTCATGCCATCATTTCCCTGCCAGGATGGAGTCTCCCCTCGAGTCTGTAAGCCAAATAAACCCATTCCTCCACAGGCAGCTTTTGTTCAGGTTCTTTTTGTTGCAGCAATGAGAGAAAGGTTAACTCCAACAACTTTCCATAAAGGGTCACAGAGTAAATATCCCAGCCTTGGTGGGTCATAGGGTCTCTGCTCACAACACTGAGCTGTGCTCTCACAGCACACAAGCAGCCACAGACCATCGTACAGGAGTAGGAAAGGCTGTATTCCAATCAAGCACTAATTGCTGACAGAGGCAGTGGTCTGGAATTGATGTAGGGCCAGTTTGCCAAGTCCTGGCAGAGTGGGTAAAGACAAATGGTTGGGTTCAAATCCAGGCTCCAGCGTTGCTTGGCTATATAGGATTAGACAGACTGCTTGACTTCTCCAAGACATGTCACCACTCTTGAGCAGGGCTCCTCCAGGGTCCAGGTGGAAGGCTCTCTCCTAAGAAAGTATCATTGAGGAGGGTTCTAAGCAAGTTTGGACATTTTATCGCTTGTCACAGTTACTATTTCAGGGAGTGAGAATTCTGCCCAATACATCCTGACATTGGATGGTGCTGCCTTCCCCTGCTTTGCATAGGGTTCTGTGGGCTGGCCCTTAATCTATGACTGAATTTACCATATTCTCTGAACAGTGTTTTGTTGGTTGTTCAGCTGTCCTGGCTACTCCCAACCTCCACAACTGGATGGTATCCTTTGGCCTGATCCCCAACTCTGTTGCCTGCTCAGTGCTACCACTTGGTTTTTTGAGTGACTCAAGCAGGAACCTATATGTTTGCACCATCTAGATAAGCAAACAGGACCAGATGGGCAATGGCCTTATTTTCCATAGGCACACTTCCCAGTGGTGAACTCTGAGGGCTATTCTTCTAAGGAACATTATGAGGGCTTCCAAAAGAGAAAAGTTTTCTATGGTCATAATTTGGGGAAACATAAAGAAAAGTGGCTAGAATGTTTCTTTCTTGCAGGACTTTTCGTGGCCTTTCATAAGGTCATATGCTTTGGTTGTCTTCAAGAGAGAAATCAAAGCAACACACAGTAATTCCAAAGTCGCTTTCACTATGCAGCCATTCCCGAGTGCATCCACACACCACCAGGAATATGAGGAACACATCCCAGGAAATTCAACTGTGGACAAAGGGCCATTGGATTCCTACTTTGAGTTAACTGATGGCAAAGGTGAACCACATGCACTGAGGAGAGAAAACTAAAACCTTGTTGCCTAGCACATTTTTATGCTGGGTCCTGCTTGCCTGGCTTGGGTACATGGGTTATTCAGGCATAAGCTCTTGAAAACTCTGTTAGGCAGACCAGCTGGATCCGTAAAGAAACCCCGGTTCAAGAAATACAATGCCCCTTCCTTCCTGAAGCCACGGAGTCCCCGCAGTCAATGGAGCTCTTTCCAAATGTTCTCCTCTTTGACTCTTAAAAAAAGTTCAAAGTAGCCTACAAATCATGTCAAATGGCCTGGCCTACAGCTTCCTAGTTTGTCCCCAAGGACCCCTTTATAAAATCAGGGCTTTATTGGTCTTAGTCAACCTCTCTCCTTGGGGGCCTTTACTGAACTCTGTGAACTTATTTAAACATCCCCAGGGCTTCTCTTATTTCCCTCAGCCCCTTCCTATGTGCCCAGAGCCTGGTGGAGCTGACCTGAAGAGGCACTCTGGAAATGTTAAATCCTTCTAGCAATTCTCAGGGTTGTTTGCATTCTTTCTTCTCCATCAGTGTCCGCACAGCGTGCCCTGCCCTGGCTGCCCGGGTGGAAGCCTTTCTCTTTGGCTTAGCACGAGCCCAGCCAAGACCCCTGCTCCAATGTCAACTCCACTCCTGCCATGAGCTAAGGCTTCTTCATTGACAAGTGACTTCTCTTTTCTTCTTCATTTTCCTTATTGCAAATCAGTGCTAAAAGCGCTTACAATCAAACAATGCCTGGGAAGAGCCTTGAAGTCTGCTGATGAAAGGTGCTACAAGCAGCACTCCATATTATTATTTCTGCAAACAAGAGCAATAATAGCTGTTGCTTCATCTAATTCCCTTGAGTGGGCCCAGGCTCTGTAATTACCTGAGTTATAGGGCACTTGCTCAAAAGGCTGCATCCGAAGGCACAGGGGCCAGATGGCCCTGACAGGGTTTCACAGTGCCTTTTCCAAGTGCTCACTCAGGCATATATGCGATGAGGCCTACTTTGGGGGGGGGGAAGAGTTTAGCTAGGTTTTTAATATATGAAAACTGACTTTAATAGAAGAATTACCAACCCTTGAGTCTAGCCCAAGCCAGTTCCTCCCTGTGGCCCCAGCACCCAGGCAGAGGGAATAAGGAGAGAAACCTGGAAGGGCATAAAGGGGTCTTCACCAACGCTACTAAAATCTTCTTCCTTTTCTACTGTCAAAATGAGAAATTTTATACATTCCAACATGTCTAGCTGTTCCTTCCAGGTTTAGGATTCAGGGAACCTTTTGTGGTCAGTATACGAGTCATCAAAATATCTACTTGAGCCAGGGGCCAGGGGCCAGGGGCATCAGGCCCCATTTGGGTTGGATCTGCTCAACTTATTCATCTGTGGCTTTCCAAGAGGTTTTATTAGGGAGAGGTTTTTCCTGTGTGAAAATGATCAGGTTACAATATGAAGATCTCCATCAATTACCTTCCAACCCTCATCTAAGATTCTCACTCCCTGTATTTTTTCTCGTATTTATCCAACTGTTTGTGAGAATTTAGGATGTACTTATAGGACTAAAACCAGAATGTCTTCTAAAATCTAGTTCTCTGGTGAGTTTAGAATTCCAGCCTTGTTTTATTTAGGTTGTCAGTTAGACTTTCCCCCTGGCTGTTATTTTCAGTGTTTTTCTTCATCCCTCCATTTTCACAGGTATTCCATGGGCCAATTCTTACCAGCCCAGCAAAGATGCTGACACTTGCCAAACATCAAAGACAGAAGCCACTGACCTCTTCCAGTGTTCTTCCCAGTCCCTAAAGCCCATTGGCATGCTTCACATTTCCCCTTTAAAGGGGTTCCCTGGGTGTAGGCTTTGACCAGGAACCCCCCTTTTTACACTTCCTGTTGAAAGTTTAGGGGCAAAAAAACCTTGCTTAGCCTGGGGGACATGCAGGTCCTGACCTCTGCTTCTGAAAGAAAGCACAGCATGGGTCGCCATCATACCTCTACTTCCTCTCCTTGCTTGCCATTGCTTGACCCACCATGCACAAGACTCTCAGCAATCCCTTCTTCCTGGGCCTCAAAGAACTGGACTTGCCTGCTTTGTCTTCCCAGGAGCTTGCCCACCTCTATAAGTCTGACTTGCTGGGTCTGTTAGAATCTCCGAAAGTATTGCTCTCTGGGGTTCTGCCAGCATCAGCAGCTGCATTGCTGACCCCATGGTGCTCATGAAAAGGACAAAGGACAAAAGAATGAATGAAACAGGAGGAGACCTGGGTTTACTGAGGAAGGAGCAAAGGCAGCCCAGATAGTGCCAGAGGTTTCTTTTTATTTTATTTTACCTTTTTATTGTTAATAATTAGGTACATTGTATGAGCAAGTCTTGTGACAAACCCTCATTTCCCTCCTCCTTGTCCCCAAACCACTAGGGGCCCTCCTCAGTGGGGTTTCTGGACAGGTCCATAGGATAGGGGTTATGAATTGTGCAAGAGGTCTCCAGTTTGTTTTTTTGTGTGTGTTGCTGTTGAAGGGGGCAATGTTTATATATATTCTCTCCTGCCAATCTTTCTGCCCCCTCTTATGCCAAATTTTCTGAGTCATGGTGGGGGAGTTTGAAGTCTGCTGACTGTTGAGATCTTAAGAGTCTCTGGATTTCTGCTTTGGACAGTGTTGGGTATCCTCAGTGTCTGTCTCCATTACCCTTTCATACATTATCTGAGTTGCTGTGGAGGTAGTTTTCTTGCTCATCTCGCCACTTCCTCAACAGTTTCATTTGGGCCCTACATCATAAATTAGGGCTGGTTCATCTCCTGCCTGGGTGTCAGCCATCTTCCCATGTCCTGTTGGTGGAATTGCATTATCCACAGCTCTCTCTCTCTCTCTCTCTCTGCCTTCTGAAAAATACAAACAGAATCTCCAATGGAGAGTGAGTTCAGTATAGGTTAAATGAGATAAACATTGTTAATTTGGGGAGATTATAATAGGTGTAGCCTCTCTGTAGACACCCAGTTAGTGGGATTTTCCCTTTGGAGTCCAGATTTTTGGTCTCTATAAGAGTTTGCCTTGGATCCCAGTTCCAGTTAAGGGTTCTTTGCCACTGAGCAGATCTTTAGCCAATCAGGTAGTCATTCCTTTCTTGTCGCTAATGGCAAGATTCTCTGGCTAGGAGACCACTGGCTCCAACATTTTTATCCCAAAGTAGAAAGGATAGATGTCAGAGCCAGATCTGAGAGCTACAAGTCTCTGGGAAGGGACAACGAATGACCTCATGGCTACTGTTTCTAAGACAGACAGTATTCTAAGCAGCTCTCTCCTCTGTCTTTCCTCCTGGCTAAAATATTACTGCAGCCTATCAGTCCCAGATCCCAATACATCCATCCTCCCTGCCCTCTACCACTCCACATTTCCCTGGCACTTGGAGAACTACATTCTTCCCCGAGGCATCTTCCCAGACCTTCTCTGGGCTTGGGCCCCACAGTATCTTTTGCCAAGACCTGTCTGTCTGTTCAGATGTTGCAAAGCCACAGGCTGATGGCACACGGTCATGCTGTTTCCTTGCCTCCCTCTCTGCCCCAGAGGCAGGTCTCCATCATGTAGGTTTCTCATCAGACCCAAGCCCTGCAAGCAGAACTTTCCCCTCGGGTTCCTTTCCCGTCGTGGGGCCACCACAGCCCATGGATGCAGAGTCAGAGCGGCATCTGGCCTGGGCTGGTCTGTGGAGATCTGGAATCCAAACAGTTTAAAGAGTTATGACTCCAGGAACTGTGGATGGCAATGTTTTCTATTATTAACAGTTCCAACTTTCCCATCTGGCTGTTTTCAGAATGAAAGCTGGAGATTACTGTCAGCATTAATTACAATCAGGTGCACTTTCTTCTACTCCATTTTGTCCTGATGGCCCCTCACACAGCAAGAAATCCTTAAAACGCATGTCCCTTGAAATGTGGCACATAAATCCTGTGGCTGGTGAGAGCTGCTGTCAGCCTGTTGAGCTCTGGCTGGATGTATATGAACCTCGCCAAGTTCACGGGAGATTTCCCAGGTGGAGAAGGCCACCGGAGCCCTGTGTCTCTCCAAGAGAGGAAATGTCAAGAGAATCGGCTTCTTTGCAAGATTTTTGGCATTTCCTGCTTCTAGTCTAACCAGAGCTACCTCAAGAACAGTTTTGTGGAATGTCTGTTGTCTTAAAGACCTCAGCTGAATCAGAGGGCAAAGTTTCAAGGGAAAAAAAAAGAGTCCCTCCAGTTCCCTAATCTCTCTGCTATGTTTCCTCTTTCCCTTTTTCTAGCTGTTTCAAGTCAGTGTTTGATACAATATTATCTCCTTATAAAATATTTATTTTCCTTCATATTTACATGCACGTTGCTTGTGTTTTCTGGAAACTTTTATTATTTTACTCCACGGACTCTCTACAAATATTATCAGGCTTAATTACATACCAAAACCATTCTGCTTTTGTGAAGACATCTGAATGTATTTCAGCCCTCCCAGTCTAGGGTTTTAGTTAGTCCTCCAAAATAGCTCTAATATTCAAGCCATGTGTCTACCATTCCTAAGTGGGGGACCCTGGGAAATCTACTTGCTGTAGTTTAGAACTTGAATGTCCCCCTGTCCTCCAAAAGACGCATGGGGTAAAGACTTGGTCCTCAAGTTGGTACAATTAGTGGGTGGCCAAACCTTTACAAGGTAGGACCAAGTAGGAGGCCCTGAGGTATGAACCCTAGAAGAGGATTGTGCACTGTGTCCTTCCTTGCTCCCTGGCCATGAGGTGAGCAGATTTCTTCTACCATGTGCTCCCACCATGGTGTGCAGCCTTGCCACAAACAACATGGCCAGTGAGTTATGGGCTGAAAACTTGAGTCTATGAACTAAAATAAACCCTTGACAGTTATCCCAGCTATGTATTGGTTTTAGTATGGAGAGCTGAATACCACACTGCTTATCTCTGCTGAGAATCCGCCTGGAAAATGGAGTGATTCGATCTGGACAGGTTTGCTGAAGCATTTTTGAGAAGAAAGTCACAATTCTGAAGTGGCGGGTGACAGTGTTAGCTGCTCTCCTGGAGCATGCGCCATGACAGGGTGTTGGATGATGGAACAAGGGTCTTACTATTGTCAGGAGGACTAATGTCTTTGTCCTGTGAAAGAAAGGTTGCCACCATGCTCTGCACATGTGGAAGTTGTATGAAATGCCATCTCCAAATACTTGAAAAATCCAATTTTTCAAGAAGCCTGATCTTCTTGAGCTACTTCTGTTACGTGTGGCCGACTCATTTTTTTAATTGATTGGGTTTTTATCCAAAACTATTGAAATATTAATTTCTAATATTTGTCAAAGAAACCCATAGCCTAGAATCTTTACTCCGTTGTCCCCTTCCTCTGGCACAACACCCACAGAATAATAAACTTGGCAAAAAAAACGTGGGGGAGCAGACACTTTTGAAAGAGCTGAGCATGACTTATTTCCTCAATAAAAGCTGAATAGAGAGTTTTACCATAACCACATTGGTTATGCTGCTAATTCAGCCCTGGCCATGACTTGCCCTCGTTCACTGTGGCCAAGTCCCTAGCGTGTGAGAGCTTTGTGGGGCTACCAGTTCTGCCTCATTCCACACAGCCCTGGCTTTCTCACCTCTGCCAGCAGACCTTGTATGGCGAGTGTTTGTTAGTTAACACAGCTCTCCCTGAGCTACCATAGCCATCTTTCCAATGAATTCTCCAGCTGCATTCATAATCTCAGTAGAATAAATGAAGGTTTTGACAGTTAATTTATTTCCCTGATGCATTTCAGATGTCTTTTCAGACAAAGCACTGAGTTAGTTCTGCTGAATGTCTTGAAGCGGATATTAGGTGAGAACACTTCCTGGACACCCATCATTGAGAAGTGCATTAATTGATATTTTTTTCACACAGTCATAGAGCTCAGTGATCTTCCAAGCCCCTATTTTTCTACTTCATTAAACTCGATGGGTGTGCTGAGATTCATAAATTAGACAGTTACGAATGCTGTGGCCACAATCATGTGGGTCTGCTTAAAGCCAGGGCACTCATCCCTATGCTCAAAAGGAAAGGAATCATCCATTACCTGTAGAATTCAGGGAAATCTGTTCTGCAGACAAATGGCTTAGTCAAACACTCCCTTCTCCAGATTTTAAATAATTTTGTACAAAAGTCTTTTATTGTTAAAGCTGAAAAATCTTAGTTCTTGCCCTGTGTGTAAGACTTCTTCAGAAGGTATGTCTCCACTTTGGCTTCTGTCCCAGGCTTTAGGAAAATCAGCGTAAGTGAGAGACATACTGAGGTCATCAGGGCCCAAAGGAGGCTGTAGGATAAATAAACACAAAACTCTGGATGTAGCTTCCAGGATTTTCTGTCTCCTAGTCCCTCTCCATGACAACTGCTGCACTTGGAAAGCCATTGTTGTCACAGGGAGACTTGTTATGGGAAGTCCCTGAGAGACCTCCTGCATGCCCACCTTCCTTTGAGAGTGCTGGCCCTGAACTAGTGATTAGGACACAGGTTTTGGAACCTAACAAAGTTGATACTGCTGCTTGTTAACACGGAGATATCAAAAGGTTGATCAATCCCTTGGGGCCTTTATTGCTCTTTATGTACAATGGGTTTCTAGCTAGTTCAAGGATTCAATATGACAATAAATATATAAGTTTCAGGACAATTTCAAGGTATGACATGGGGTTATCCCTGTCTATTCCAGTCACTATGGTATGACATGGGGTTATCCCTGTCTATTC
>PVHP010007438.1:26781-56757 GCA_004024765.1 Zapus hudsonius
TAAGTCCTTGCAGCTTTAAAACTAAAGCTTCTGCTCTCTCGTTGTATTTCAGCCATCAAAAGTTGCTCCCAGCTCTTGAAGGTTCATTGCCATGTGACCTTAACCATAAGCCTCTCACAATGTAGTAACTTGCTTCTGTGCACACACACACAGGGCCTTCTATACCACATTCATAGCTATCTTGCGCCACAGCTTGGATATGCCTAAGAGACTACTCCTTTCAAACTGAATGTGTATCAGAGTCACCTGCAAGGCTAGATAAACCAGAGGAGCCTGGACCCCTTATCTGACTCATATGTGTAATAATGGCCCCAAATTATTTCCATAACCTAATTCCTGTAACAATGGATATGTTATTTTCTGTGACAAGAGGGCATTAAGTTTGCAGATAGAAAGAGTTGCTAATAAGGTTGTTTAGAATAGATTATTTTATGTTATACCAGTGGACCCAATGAAATCATGAGGACTGTTAAATGCAGAAGAGGATGCGATGTGAGAAGCACTTGACTCAGTGTCATTGGTTTTGACAATAAAGTGACTAGGGCATGAGCCAAAGATGGACAGGACTTTGGATGCTCAAAAGGTAAAATAAATGAATTCTCTTTAGAGTCGTATAAACACAGCCCTTCCAATACCTTAACTTTAGTCCCATTTTAGGAGAGTGTTAAGTAGGTAATTTTTTAAATTTAAATTTATTCTTTTAAATATCATATTCTTATATCATCTCTCCCACCCCCATTCCTATGAGGGTCCTTCTCAGTAGGGTTGTTAGTAGTTATTCACTGTGGGCTCCTGAAGGCCTCAGTCAGTTTGGTGGGGGTGGGGGGCAGGGGAGTCTTGGGATATTCCTATCCTACCCACCGTGTGGCTCATACAATCTTTCTGCACAGCAGTAAGGAAAAATAAAATAATGAAATTTGCAGAAAAATGGATGGACTTAGAAAAAATCACTCTAAGCAAGGTCACAAAGCAGGCAATTATTATGATGGTTAAATGGCATTAAACAAAAATTAACTAGTCCGTTAAGTACAAGTGCCAAGAATTCTTCTGGTTAGTTTCTGAAGTCTGTAGACTGTCTCTCAAATATCAGATGTGGTTAACCGTCCCCCCCAAAACCACTCAGGGCAGTTAAAAGAGTTCTGGAGAATGTAGGACTGGAAAAGAAACTGAGGCCAAAGGATGTTGCAAAGATGGTGAAAAATAGGAAGGCATATTCATCATACCTCCATTTGTTTCTGCAGCAAGAGCCCCTCAGAATTCTTTCAAGTTAGCAATAGCTACTGATGGGACCCTGCAGAGCATGGGATTCAAAAAGAGGCCCAAGAGTAGGCAGCTACATCCCAAGAAAACACTCTTCCAGGCAAGTTCTTAGCAAACAGGTTCTAGTAATGTGACTTGAAGCGTCACTGAATACTACATATGGTCTGCTGCATCTTGTTCAGGACTAGGTAGTAAATAAGAAAGATGCTATTTTTTTTCTTTCTAATGTTCTGACTTTCTTATTCATTAGTCCAGGGTACCCACTTCCCTGAGGGGATTAGGGAATATGAGGAAAGACTAGAATATGTTATAACATTAACTCAACATTTGAACTCTTGCCCTCAAAATACAGAGAACATTCAATTAAGGGATTTCCTCTCATTTTAACATGTTCAAAAGAGTTACCCATGGAGAACTCAGATTATAAATTTTTCTGGAAGAAATTTATTTTTCATATGTTCCATTGACTCCTCCTAGTCATGATGGGTTAAGGAAGGAGGAGGCATGTCTTCAATTCAATTGTTCTCAAAATTAGCTACATCAGCATATTCTAGATATTTATGAAACAAAGCTCCCTCAGTCATACCCCAGAGATTAGGTTTAGGAAATGAAATTTTGCTTCTTCTCTGCTCAGGAGCACTAAGGAAACAAGAGTGAGGCAGGGAGAAATAGTTACAGCAGAAATATATCCAAAATTTTCTTTTTCTAAAGTTTAACCCAGAGAAGCTAAAATGAGTTAGATAAATTGGGATAATTTAGAGGGTAACGGGAAGAATTATGTCTCTAGTTTCTCACAATTCTTGAAGATCAGCGTGCATGGCCCCTTGCAAGTATAGTACATTCTAGCCTAAATAAGAGAGTGGATTCTTATCCTGTGGCCAGGGGCAGTGGGCCTATATTATGTCATATTGAGTTCAAGTGACCCTCCATTGTGTTCTGCTGAACATAGGACTGGAAATAGGCTAGGACAGAGACTTGGAATTAAACAGCAGCAGTGGAAACTTTCTGGAAATTCCTAACCAGCCAGTCAGCTGGTGACTCTCTCCAGCTCACAGGTTCTTCAATGACAGAGCTCAGGCATGGTCACCAGAGCCAGCGCCAATCACAGACAAAGAACAATGGAAAGGCTTGAAGTTGCCTGTGCCTAACACATGAGCAACCCCACTTTGCTAAAGACAAGACACTCCTCAGAGAGCCCTCAAAGAAGAAGGAGGTAGGAGTCTAAGAATCAAAGAGCCTGAGTGTCTCTTAAAGGATAATCCAAACAGCAACTTGCCTCAAGATTAAAACAAGTACATTGAAAAGTAAATTTATTAAGCCGAGACTTTATTGTATATGAAAATAATGGTATTATTGGTGGTTTGACCTGTGTCAATATCCCTAGAGCCATGGCTGCCTTTGACACTGTCTTGAAGATTAGAAATCTCCAGAGGGCTTGGTAGCATGTCCCTGTGTCCCATGGTTGCCCACACAGGAGTACCTTGTTCCAGCTCTGGTGAATGAACATAGGCACAAACACATAACAATGCAATGGCAATCCTTTCTATGGCCCCAGAAATGTGTCTTTTGTGGCAGAGATAAGGTAAAATAGCTGACTTTAATTTGAGTCATTAATAAACCATGTGGTTATGATCCTATTAGAGATCAAGGCTACAGCAATATGTTCCATCTTACTTTCTTTACTCAAATGTGGTTCCATGGAGTTACAGGGTGCATCAACTCCTTGTCTGTCCACTGAGCTGTGTGGACAGAGTCTTGGGATAGCCGTGAGCCGATGAGAGGAAGAACTCTCAGGTGGCAGTTTCAGTGAACAGCTCATTTATTATGCAGAAAGAGGTTGTTTTTATAGAAGAAAAATCAGAGGCAGGGGCGTAAGAGGCAAGGGGATTGGTAGGGGCAGGGTAGTCTGTAGATGTCTCATGAAGGGATTGGCAGGGGCCAGTAACCTGTTGATACCTGTTTTGCATAGATAAATTGAGTGGACTCTCTCAGCTCCAAGTGGTGGGACTTATGTGTTTTTAGGCATGTAATGGATGGCGGTGGCTGCAGAGGAGCTGTGACCTTTAAATTTTTTATTGCTCAGGCTAGTTAGCTGAGGTATGTGAACTCCAGAAAACTCTGGCCTTAAGGTACCTGGGCTTATCAGGGTTTGTTGAGGCCTACTAGGGTCTGGAGTTTTTAGGATAAAGGAAGGAGACTTCGGTGGCCAAAACTCCTGCCGGTCTCAGATAACAGATTATCAGGGTTTCAAGCCAGCCTCAACTTCCCTTTAACCCTATATCCTCCATGCCCCTCAGCATGGTCCCACACTCAAACAGACAGAAAGAGCAGAGAAAAGAAGAGGTAGCAAATTTTCAGTATTTTTTTTCTAGAATTTTCTTTTGAAAGAATCCATGTTGGGTTATATAGGTAGCACAAACAAGTTAAAATATAGATATTCTCAAAGGACAGTACTGCTCTCCTCACCAGCAAGCTTTCAAAATGTAAAAGTGATGGCAAAATACTTTCAGTTTCACCATAGGATGAAACCCAAATCCGTGTAAGACTTGTCTTTGAGAACAGACTGTAATCACTCCATAGGAGTACCTGGGATGCCATGGCTTTTTCCTCACCAAATTCTTCAGGGTGCTCTGGCAAAGCTGCAGAGTGATGTGCTTTGGGTAATAATAGTGGTTTCAAAAGGAACACTATTTAACCTATTGAATCCTGGACACTGCTGAGGGCAAAACTACACAGATGAAGCTTTTACCTGCTGGTCCCACCTAGTGAGAATATTGCATAATTGTTTTTCTAGGAGTAATATTTGGCTGAGAATATGCATCTTTTGGTGTATTTCCCCAAGGTGTCAAACAGTCTTTCAACATTCCTACAGCATCAAATCTAAAAGGAAAAATGCAAAATATGTGTTTATGCAAGAGAAATAGTACACTTTATAAGTGTGCACCTCTACGTCACTAGTCATGTTCCATGAGTGTTTGTGGGTTACTGCATTGATACCTGAAATCACAAATGTTATTTGTCTAGCCATTTAGGAAATACATTTTGCTTTCAAATCAATACAAAATATATTACTAAATTATATTATAATGAGTTTTGGATACCAAATAACTTCTCCTAATGCCATAGTATAATTAAAATATTATAAATATAGTATAAATAAAAATATTTAACTGTAGATATGTTAAAACAAATTACAAAAGTTTTGGTTTATTTTTATGTATTATTAATAAGTAGAAACTCTGTGTGTACAAGTCTTATGTTGGTAGCCCCATTTCCCTCTGCCCTACCTCACTGGTATTGCCTGAATACTCCATGGGATGGAAGGCTATGAGTTATGCAAGTACCAGACTTTTGGGGGGATGGGAGAGGGGGACAAAGTCTTGGGATATTCCCCCTATTATGTCTCTTATAATCTTTCTGCCACCTCTCCCATAAAGTTCCCTAGGCCGTGGTGGGTGAGCCCCATAGAATCAAAACACAAGTTATATACTTCCAACTCATAATGGCACAGGATACACATTCCCATTCCACAAAGGAGAAATTGGGCATAGCAAAGAATACCAGATGAATGTATGATATAAAACTAGTAGGGCAAACATCAAATCCTTCAGCTTCATGTCAAACATTTTGGACTCAATGAAATCTTCTGAGCTCTAAAAGGCTTGGGAAACTCTGCCCCTTCGGGTGTGATGCTTGATTCCCAGGCAGAATGCACCAGAACCAGCAACTTTCCTTGGTGGCATTCCATAGTTGCACCAAAAATCTGTGTTCGCTGCTGAAACGTAAAGTTCATCTTCACTGCTTCACACAATGACCCCCATGCATTACACTGCCAAGTCTTATCAGCTCTCTGAAACTGTGTTGTCCATGACCCTCTACTTCCTGAATCTTCATGTTTCCAAAATGAGTACCAGATGGGCAACTGCCAATTTTTTTTATCCAGGGTGGATGAAGCAAACTTGAGAAGCAGGAAACTCCTTTAGCATTATTCCTTCAGACTCTCTCTATTCAAATGAATTGGCACTCTTCATATTGTTCCAATGCAGAGCAGCTGGCCCATTCTCAATGCTGGTAAACCCTTAAAGCAGCTGCAAGCTATGAACCTAAAATCCATCCATACTTCTTTTTGTGCCAAACTACATTTTTTTCACATCCTTCTGCTCTGTATTTTCTTCTGCTAGCACATTACTTTAAAATTCAACATTACACAAGTTCTCAGAACATGGAGAGAACACAGCCAGCCTCTCCACCAGAAGAGCACACTGTTCAGCCTAGATTATAGTGACACCCTGCATTGAAAATAAATAAATAATAAGATCACTTTCTTGCTTATCATTCATTACCTTGTCCAAAACATTTCTTTTGTCCAAAAAGTTTTACCTAAGGTTTTAGAGAGTCATACTGGTAAAGGTCAGCAGAACCCTGGAGTTCACTGTTATAGGCATCCTTATTTTTTACAAAAATCATCTGAGTGAAAACTTCTATTTCTAGATGTTCTATAATCTCAAAATAACAATCACCAATCACAGTAACTGTATTACTCATGAGCAATATAATAATCTTTTATTAGCACTATGATTTATAATCTTAACCATTATGACATTAGGTCTAATTATGACAGTGGTGAAAATTTATATTTTCGGGTATTTTAGAATGCAAGGAATTTCAGAACTCTGGGGGGAAAGCATAAATAAGACATAAAACTTGATTAGGCTTTTTTTCTTAAGAATCTCAAAAAGAAGTAATTGAAAAATTAAGCTAAAAATTCAGAGCTTTTACTCATGCTCACTGGTGTGATCCCCAAAAGAGATGAAGTTTACAAATTGTTGAAAGCCTTCCTAAGTGAATGACTTCTTTCTCCCAGTTTCCAGCAGAAACATTTTTGCATAATTCCAAGCAAGCAGTGATCTAGTAGATTTGCTTGACTTTTTAACTTGTGGTAAAGCTAGAGGGCTATGTATGGTCCATCTATCCATTCATCCATTCTGGGACACATCAGCCAGCTGTGAGCTGTATGTTCTGAAGGGTCCTTGTCTGTGAAGAAAATGAGGCCCATTGTTTTCTGTTTTCTTAGGTCCTGAAAGTCCTCTTAAATTTGGCAGTAAAGGCATAATTGTGCAAAATACAATAGCCTTATTAAATATACAATATTTATGTAATATATATATATAGTTTTGCTTATGATTATATATGTAGAAGTCAAGAATCTGCATAATGAATATAGCATATCTACTTCCAGCTAAGCCCCTGCTTCTGACTTCTTTCTCCAGGTAGAAGTAGAAGAAGCCATGTTAGATGGTAAATGTGAATTTACAAGTCCCTGAAGAATGTTCCCCAACCCAGGCCCTAAGGATATGAGACTCTCATCAGTTTTGACAATTAGAGAAGGGACAACAGTTGGTGTGTGGAAAGAAGCCAATTACTCACACCAAGGGAAATCAGCTGTCGATTAGACATTTTGGGAATAGGGAGCAAGAACATTCAGAGGGTTCTCAGGAGCCCCGTGAAGACATTGCAATCCATGTAAACAATTTTGCCTTATCCCTAAGAGCAATAGAAAATGACCAAATTATCCAATGTGTATCCTTCATAATAAATGGAGAAAGGAAAACATTTCATAATAAAAGTCAGTTCTACAAATATATGGACATAAAACGTAACCTACAGAGAATACTCCATGAAATATTCCACATTGAAGAGTGGAAATAGAGGAGGATGTGAAAATATGGAAAGATATTCCATGCTCCTGGATATGTAGAATTAATATTGTAAAAATGGCAATTCTTCCAAAAGCAACTTATAGATTCAATGCTATATCAATAAAAATCCAAGCTTCATTCTTTAATGACATATAAAAAAATAAGCTCAAAATTTATTTGGAATGGCAAAAAGCCCCAGATAGCCAAATCTATCCTTAGTTTAATAAATATATATATATATATATATATATATATATATATATATATATATATATATATATAAATAAAGCTTCTCGGGAGATATCACTATTCCTGATCTGAAGACATACTACAAAGCCATAGTAACTAAAACAGCATGGTGCTGGCATGAGAACAGACAGACCAATGAAATAGAATTGAAGAACCCACTCTTAATGCAAATAACTTCATTTACTTGATCTTTGACAAAGGTGACAATAATGTTCGCTAGCATAATGATAGCATCTTCATCAAATGGTGCTGGACAAATTGGATTAATACTTGGGGAAAAAACCTGAAAATAGACCCACTCCTCTCACCATGCACAAAAACATAAATGCTCAATTCTCATTTAAGAAAATGTCCATCATTCTTAAGCATCAGGAAAATGTAAATCAAAAGAACAATGAGATTCCTCCTTACTTCTGTCTGAATGGCAATCATTAAAAAATCCAAGAACAGATGCTGGCAAAGATGTGGGTAAAGGAACCCTCATTCACTGTTGGTTGGAGTGCAAACTTGTACAACCACCACAGAAAACAGTGTGGTGGCTCCTGCAATCCAGATCCAGCTATCTGGCTGTTGGGCCTCTACCCTTATGATTCCTTGCTTTAGCACAGAGATATTTACTCAACCATGTTTATAGCAGCTCTATTCATAATGGCTAAGAATTAGAATCAACCTAAATGCCCATCACTCAACAAATGGATATCAAAGTTGTGGTAAATATACACCAATGGAATTCTACTCAGATAAGAGGAAAAATGACGTAAATGAAATTTAAGCAAAAGTGGATGGACTTAGAACAGGTCATACTCAGCGAGGTCACAAAAGAACAGAGAGACAAACACTGCGTATTTTCCTTTGTGTGTAATTCCTAACCAGGTTAAGCTTGAGAAGTAAGCAATCCTAATGGGTGATTTGAGAGACTGACAAAGGGGATAGAAAGAATGAGGGGGTTGGGAAAATGGAGAGAGAGGGGAGATATACACTATTCTAAACCAATGAGTCAATACCATAAAATCCTTCTTTCAAACAGCAAGCTCTCATGGAAATTGGAGACATCGCCTGATAAGAGAAGCCATGAATAGTCTGGAAGGAAGCCTAACCCTAAGTCAAATTGCTCTGGCCTATAAATCCCTGTCCCAGTAATTGGTTTCTTCCCACACTGAGCTGTTGATCACAGAGACCCATGGGATCCCAAAAACAAGACAGGCTTATGTCAAAGCTCTTGAATTCCCACCCAGGCAAAAAATTAGACTCTATTACTGAAGATACCATGGACTCTTATCACACAACACTGAGAGACCCTGCTGGATGAGGAAAGGTAACCAGCTCCCAGATGGTAGCCTCTGTAGTGCTGGAAGGCATCACATGAGTTGCCAGAGGAAATTGGCTAATGATATTTGGAGAAAGAGGTCACTGATATATAACACTGACTGATATTATAACAAGGCTGAGGACACTGCTACAAGGCAAAGTCCAGCAAGCCAAGAAGTGCTCATCTTGTGTGCAAAAGAGGGGATAAACCTAGATGGGTAATCAACAGCTTGCTGATTGGCTAAGAGATCCACTCAGTGTCAGTCTCCATTACCCTACCGTAGGTTATCTGACTTGCTGTGGAGACTGACACTGAGAATACCCAACATAGTCCAAAGCAGAAATCCAGGGACTCTTAATATCTCAACAGTAAATCACTTAAAACTCACCCACCATGACCCAGGGAACTTTGCAGAAGAGGGGGAGGAAAGAATGTGAGAGCCATGGTGAGAGAAAATATCCAGAGGTGTTGCCCACCTCAACAACAACATACAAAGAAAAAAACTAGCTGCCTCTTGTGTAATTCATAACCCCCTATCTCATTGACTGGTCCAGCGATCCCACTAAGGAGGTCTCTCAGTGGGATGGGGATATGGAGGAGAGAAATGGGGGTATCAATGCAAGACTTGCTCATGCAGTGTGTCTACTTAATAAGTAAATTTATATTAAAATTACACTTATATTGTGAAATTATACAGCAAAGCTTTTCTCTTAGCTCAACATATAACTCATATAATAAAATTTGTGAAAAACATTTCAATATGATTAATTTGTATGTGGCCAGTGATATGCTGAACATGTAATATATCTATAAAAAAGCTCTAGATTTTAACAAATGCAATATTGTCTCCAAATGTTTTTTATTGACATGCTTTGAACAATTTTTCCCCACAACTTTAGGCTCCTGCTTTAACAAAACCCTCATTTTCAAAATGGATAAAGGAATAATATTTGCCTTCTGAGCATGAGAAAAGATGTACCGATCTTGAAATACTGTAAATGCTCAGGAAGTTATACTTTTATTATTATTCAATGATAAATGGCATGAAAATCAAATGAAGAAATCAGAGTGAAGAAGCCCTTTTTTCCTCCCATTTCTATTCCTTTATCCCTTCTCTCTATCCTTCTCTCTGTCCAAACTACTAAGTTTATAGAGAAAATATTCTTCTTCTAGGAAAAAATCCACTTCCTCCTGTGCAACCCCAGCTGGTTTAACTCTCCTTGTGAATATTCCAGTCTATAGGATACATGTCTCTAATGTTTGCTAAAGTATAAACAATGTCCTGAAACATTATGAAAATATAATGAAACATCTATTTATATAACTGTCATGTTATAGCTCTGTTTAACTTATTTAGCTAATCTTGGGTTAATTTCAGTAGGTCATATGCATCCAGAAATTCATCCACTTCTTTACATTTTTCTAATTTAGCAAAATATGTTTTAACATATATTCTAATAATTTTATGAATTTCATCATTATCTTCCATAATGGCTCCCTTTTCAGCACTAATTTTATTAATTTGAATCTTTCCCTTTCTTTGGTTAGTTTGGCTAGAGTTTTATCAATTTAATTTAACTTTTTAAAGAACTAACTCCTTGTTTCATTAATTATTTTTTACTGGTTTATTTAGTTTTTTGCCCTGATCTTAACCATTTCTTTCAGTTTGCTGATTTTGAGGTATGGCTTATTTTTATTTTTGCAAGTCCTTTAAGTCATAACACTATGATATTTATTTCAGATATCTCCAATATTTGAAATTTTTAATTTAATTTTGTATACATTATAAAAGGTTATACTCTTATCCCCTTGCCCCAATTCCTGTTACCCTGTAGGTCCTTCTCAGTGGGGTTCTGGTATTTACTGTCATGGGGCCTTCATGAAGGCCTCATTCAGTCCCTGAGAGATAGTGGGGGACTGCACCTCATGATATTCCTACCCACTCAGTGGCACTTACGATCTTTCTACTCCCTCTTCCACAATTCCCTTAGCCATGACAGGCCTATTGGCAGTCTGATTTAGTGTTGACTTCTCTGTAGCCTCTGGATTTCTGTTTTGATAGATTTTGATTGATCCCTGTATCTGTCACCATCCCCTGGAGCTGGTTGTCAGGCTAGCAGCAAGAGCAGTTTTCATGTCACCACTTCATCTGCAATTTCTCCTGGGCCCTGGAGATGTGGTAGAGGTGCACTTCTCATGGTGGGTAGTAAGCTAACTTCTTGTCTTATCTATCAGTGGGTCTTGGTTCTCCTCCATTTTATCTTCCATCTGTAAGGTAAAACAGATTTCCCAACCAAGAGCGAGAACAGCTTGGATTAAAGTGAATATGCAAAGTTATTTGAGATCTTTTTTGATGTGCAAACTCCCTGTTCAGAGAGCAGTGGAGGCTTCTCTCTCCAGTCTGAGTTTCCTGAAAATGGGATTCTGGCTTGGTTTCCAGTACCAGATATGAGTTCCAGTCCACTGATAAGACCTCATGTCCAATCAGAGAACCCATAGTGGCTATGTGCACAAGTGTGTACTTCTTGACTAGCTAGTTGATTTTTGTAGTTTGCAGGGTCTGCTGCTTATTCATGCTGTTTGTTGGTGACTGTTTCCTCCAGCAGTTCCCATACAACTTTCCAGAACTCTGAAGGCTAGCCAGGGTGGGAGCTAGCTTCCTTTTTCAGTTATGGCTTGATAATTCCAATATCCTGTGTCCACAGCCTGTGCTGACTTTAGCAATAGGATCTTACCTCTTAGCTCTGACAGGTAATCAAGTGTTTTGGCAATAGCCTACATTGTTTTGGGGACTTCATGGGGTCTCCCTGCCCAATAGCTCACTGATCTCTCCATCTTATTTATTTATTTTTAATTTATTTATTTTGAGGTAGCATCTTACTCTATCCCAGGTGGACCTGGAATTCACTATGTAGTCTCGGGCTGGACTCAAACTGAACTCACAGCAATCCTCCTACTTCTGACTCCTGAGTACTGGGATTAAAGGCATGCACCACCATATTGGACCTCTCCAATTTTTTAAAAATGTATTCACTTCTCTCTGTAAAATATTTCATTTTATCCTGTAGATATTTATATTCTATCTATATGGCTGTAAGAATTATTTTTTTAATTTCCTTCTTGGTTTCCCATGATTCAATAGTGTATTGTTTAATCTCCATGAATTGGTCTAGATGAGATCAGGTGTGTTCAGGGTGCTATGGCTGTAGATGATGAATTGGTCTATGTTCTGTAGTTTCTCTTGGTGTTGATCTTGGTTTTAGCTCATTGTGGTCATATAAAATACAGGGAAATATTTTCCTAGCTTTGCTAAAACTTGCTTTGTGTCCTAATATATAATCAATTTTGGAGAAAGTTCCATGGGCTACTCAAAAAATGTATATTTTTAGTGTTTGATATGATGCTCTGTTTATATCTGTTAAGTCCATTTTATCTATGATGTCATCTCATCTATGCTTATCTGGTTTCGCTCATTTGTCCGTGATGACCTTCCCCATTGCTGAGTGTTAGGTATTGAAATCTCGCCTACTATTGTTGTACCAAGTAGGGGTAATATGTGACTTTATATCTAGCAATATTTTTTATGATATTGGTTTTATCTGTGTTTAGTGCCTACATGTTTAGAATTGTAATGCAGTCATGATGGACTGTTCTTATAATCAACGTAAAGTGACCATTTCTGACTAGCTTAAGTTTGAAGTCTATTTTGTTAGATGCTGGAAAAGTGATACCAACTTGCTTTGTAGTTTCATTAGCTTGGAATATGTTTCCCATTATTTTACCCTAAAGATTTGTTTGTCTTTGATGATGAGGCATATTTCATGAAGGGAACAAATAAAAGGATTATGCCTTTTAATCACTTCTGCTAGTCTGTGTCTTTTGATTGGAGAATTGAGGTCATTACTATTCAAAGACATTACTAAAAGGTGTCTATTAATTCCTACCATTCTTGTTAATTTTGCAGAGACAAAATTAACTGTTCCTTTCTTGTATCAACAATTATTTAAATATGGCTTATTCTTTCCTGTGACCTCATGTGTGTGCTTTTACTTCTCATCAATCCAACAGATTCTTTCAATGATCTTCCATTGAGCTGGCTTAGTGGTCATGAATTCCTTTAACTTATTTTATCATGGTAAATTCTTCTTTCTCATTCAATTAAAATAGTTTTGCTGGGCATAGTAATCTGGATTATAAAATTTGTCTTTCAGAACTTTAAACACTTCATCCCAAACTCTCCTGGCTTTTAAATTTTCTGTTGAAAAGTTGTTTGTTATTCTGATGGACCTGCATTTATAAGTTTCTTGATGCTTTTCACCTGCTGTTTTCAATATAATTTCTATTTTCCTATGCATTTGGTAGTTTAGTTACAATATAAAGAAGAGGGTTCTTTTCTGGTTTTGTCTGTTTAATGTTCTAACTGCCTCCTACTTCATGAGTAGCATCTCTTTCTTTAACTTTGGGGAAGTTTCTGCTATTATTTTGTTTTAAATGATTTCTATACCTTTAGAATAAAATTATTTTTATTTTGTCTTTTCATAGTGTCCCAGATATCTTGAAAGCATTGTGTTGCTTATTCATTATCACATTTTCCTTTGTTGAATGTTCCTCCACATTGTCTATAAGCATAGATATTCTGTTCTCTCCTTGACCCAATCTGGGAGGCTTTCCACCAAGCTTTTTTTTAAATATATATATTTATATATATATAAATAAATATATATATTAATAAATATATATATTTATATATTTATATATATATATATATATATAGTTATGGGGGGCAGGCAGAAGAAGAGACAGAGAGGGTATGGGTGAGTCAGGGCCAATTGCCATTGCAAATGAACTCCAGACACATACACCACTTTGTGCATCTAGCTTTAGGCGAGTACTGAAGAATTGAACTTGGGCTGGTAGATTTTATAAGCAAGCACTTTTAACGGTTGAGCCATGTTTCCAGCCCATCCACAAAGCATTTTATTTGACTTAGTGTGTTTCATGCTTCTAATATTTCCATTTATTTTTTTTTTAGTATTTCTTTCTTTTCATTGAATTCTTTAATATCTTTTGTCAACATCCTTAGTTGACGACACTGTTTGTGTTTTGGGAGAATTTATTAAGGAGCTTATTTTCTTCTTTCTATACTTATAATCATTCTTTGAACTATTTTATGAGATTTGATTTAATTGACCCTCACTTGAGGACATTAGCGTAGGATTAGTAATATTTGAAGGAGTTATGTTTTCTTAATTATTCATGCCATTTTTGTTGGAAGAGGGTTCAGACTTACATATCTGGAGTCATGCCATTGGTTGAATGTATTTTTTGTCTATTTTTTAAACTCACCCCTATTCTTTAATAAGGACTGTTTGCACTACTCAAGAGTGACTAGGCTGGACTGGGGTTTCTGGCACCTAGACTTGGTCAGGATACCAGGCATGATCTCCAGTATTCCCACTGCCATTAGAATATGGTCTCCAAAATCAGTCACTATCAAAGAGTAAACTGAAAACCAAACTATAGTAATACACAAATAAAAATCAATCACCACATAAGTGCCAATCATTCTAGAAAGCAAAAGTTCAGTGATAGTCATGTGTCTTAATATATTAGTTGCATTGGGTATTTGTGGAAAGGCAAAAATAAAACAATATCATCATAAACCATCCAATACTTAACAAACAAAAAAACCTTGCCTGGTATGACTGGTGGTTCATAGAGGGAAACATCAAGGAGGGAAATGTAAATAGTAGAGGGAACAGCAGGGACAAAGGAGCCGGAGGTCATGCAGGCTTGGCTGAAGGTCGACTGAAAAAGAAAGAGATCAAATATATACAGTCAAAATTTGCACTCAAAACTTTAGTCATCCCCAGATTTGGGGAGACTGAGGTTCAGAGATCTGCCAAACCTTCCCAGCATCTGTTCTTTGGGAAAGGAAAACAGAAAAGAAGGAATAGGTGGGGGAAAGGAGAGACAGGATGGGGTTACAGAACCTGAAAACTGTGTAGTCTGTTTTTCTGTTCACTAGATCCAGTTTCAAGTGGCAGAGTTCTCTTGTTTCAGGTTCAGTATGTAGTTCTATGTTACTATCTCACAGTTTTCTGCAGGTCCAACTCAGACAGCCCTAGGAAATCACGCAGCCAACTCAGCAGGGATGTTTTTGAAATGACACCCAGTTTTTTCTGCTCCAATGGCTGTGCATGCATCTCTGCCTGAGTCACTCAGTCTGCTCACAGACTTGCCACCTGGCTCTCAGACCCTCTGCTGCATTCTCAGGCCCCCTGGCTGATGCTTGCTCCATATTCTCAGGTCTCTGCTCTGCCATGTGCTGTGCCCTGCTGATACTCCAAGTCCCTGGGGCTCTGGGCTGCCAGGTTCTACAAGATTTCCTTATTTCCAGGTCTCGGAGCCACCATGTGGTCCCAATATATGAAAATGTTTTAATTAATGCAAACCTTAACTTAACTTAAAAAATACAAATAAGATAGAATTCTTAACTTGATAGTCCTTTTTAACATAACCTAGTAGTCCATGATGAACCACTCTCTAGGATTGAGGACACAATAAAAATATATGTTGTAGAATAAAACAGATTGCTTGAAAAGAAGAAATATTTTATACAGAAAGATATAGACCTTACCCTAATGTGATCTCCAATTCATCCTGTTATATTTTTTAAAAAATAGATTAGTGATTCATATTTCCTTTAGCATGTTAATTTTGTACTCTTCATAACAGAATTAACTACTAATTTAAACTAGAGCATTTGGATAATTAACAGTGATTGGAATCTGAATTTATCTAGTAGAATTCCCTATTTCCTTATAATATTAATTTTAAGGTTTGATAGAAAATTAAAGTTAAAGCAAACCTGAACTTAGTCTTATCTAGTACTGTTTATAATCTAAATGAAACTTTCCAAATTGAGAAAAACTTAGTATTCAATCTATTACCAGACTATGATAGTCAATATGATAGAAAAGAGACATATGCACTAAATTTATGGAACAAGACCAGGAACAGCCAGGAGTTTAGGGCATGAATTTTACAAGCCCTGCAGATCAGAGCCCACAGAACCCAGCTGGGGGCTAAGGCTGCTGAGATGACCAAGTGCTGGCTATAACATAGGCAGAGACAATGGAAGCATGCACATAAAACCTAAAGTATGAACTCAAGGACAGCCTAGAGAGTGGAAAAATATGTTCTAAGCATGTAGGTTTCACTGTTCTTATATGGAAAAACCAAAACTGATCAGAATATAAAAAGAAGGTTATTACAAACTGACTAAGAATGCAATCCTTACAGAGGGTTTAGTCATTTATTCACTTCAAACACCATAGTATTTCATAAAACAAACAGCACTGAAGATAAAAACACAGATTAATCCCAGCACAATAATAGTGAATGATTTCAGTACCTAATAATAGGCATGCTATTCTAATAAACACACAGAAAAACACTAAATTTAATGATGCAGAAATCAAAAGAACAGATCTTTGTAACACATTCTATTTAATCATTGCATAATACCTATTGTTCTTAGACATTTTCTCTAAAACAGATCATATAATAATAAACAAAGCAAGCCTTAACAAAAACAGGAAAACAGAAATGATTTCTTATATTCAATCAGCACAATGAAATAAAACTAGAAATCAATAGCAAGAGAATCTATATAACACATACACAAACTCATGGAGATTAAACAAAACACTCATGAGTGATGAATGGATCATTAAAAAACTTAAGAAGGAAATTCAAAAATTCCTATAATCTAATGACAATACAACATACAAAACCTAAGTGATGTAATGAAAGATGTCCTAAGAGGGAATTTCATAGGTAAAATTATATATACTGAAAAAAACAGAGAGATCTCAAATAATATATCCTAAAAGCATACATTAGAGGCTTAAAATAAAAGAACAAGCCAAATCTCAAATCAGTAGAGAAATAATAAAGGAAATCTTAAAGGCAAAGGCAGGAATTAATGAAATGAAAGACAAAAAAAAAGAAAGAAAACACACTAAATCTATAAAACAAAGAGCTGGTTCATAGAAAGATAAACAGAATCTATAAACCTTTAGCCAAAATGACAAAAAGCTAGAGAAAACCTAAGTTAATAAACAGTAAAGCTAAAAATAGTGACATTATTAGAAATATCAACAAAATTTAGAAAATTATTACGATATATCTTAAAATTTACACTGCAATAAAAAATCTAAAGAAAATTAATGAATTTCTAGATGAATATGACCCAATACAATTAAACTGAGATTAGATAAACAATTTAAGTCAATCTAAAACAAGCAACAAGATTCAAACAATAATAAAAAAGATTTCTCCTAAATGGAGTCAGTCGCCTTCCTCACTCTGTCTGGGTAACTCTAGATCAAGCCATTTTAATTCTCAAGCCTGGTTCTTTAATCTCTCCAGTGGGGCAGTGATGCTGCAAGACAAGCCAGAGGCTTGCTGGTTGGAGTGAACAGTGTTAGCATGAGAGAGACCCCATTGTTCTCTACTGGCCCTTTTTCTCCACAGCCCTTCCCTGATGTTCCCCTGCTCCAGTTCTCCCTTAGGAAGTTTAGAAGATGTCCAAAAGATGTCTGTTGTCTCTGGTGACTAATTTAAGTTTACATTGGAGAAGGAACTTCTGTTTGGGAGATCTAACTTTTACTCATTGAAGCCAAATTACAGAAATTTAACAAAATCAGGATTGTGAGAGTTTCTTGGAAAGGCTTGAAGTATATATCCCAAGAGACTTTGGGCTGGTTTCACCTTTGCTTAGACCATGGCTCTAACCCAGAATGCCTTTGCCTACCTATCCTTAAATAAGTCTTCCCATACACTTGCCCTGCTTTCTCTCCTGGTTTTCAGAGTCAGTTATACAACCAAGCATTTCATGTGTGAGTTCTGTGTGTAGTACGATTCTGGAAGCTAGAGTTGTGCCTTATCTCTTTGTGGTTGCATGTCACCTGTCAGCATGCCTTGCCATGTTCTTCTGCCTGCCTCATGGCTATGTGCACCAATTACAAACTGGTACATCTGGAAACCCTGGCAGGAAGAAGCTTCCAGGTTAGCAGGGGAAACATCTGGCCAGAGAGTGTGGGGCTTGAGTTCCCAGACAAAGCTAAGGCTCCAAAGGCCTCAAGGAACCAGTTGTTTAACTGGAACCCAGTACATACAGGTTGCTTGAAATCACATTGGTGTTGAGGTAGCAATGTTAAGAATGTTAGAGAAGACAGGAACATTATAAATCATCTATTCTAAACCTTTATTTAAAGATAGCTCTAAAATTGTTAGAAAATAGTGACAAACATTAAGAAAAACTTACAACTATGGAAAGATTGTGAGAGCCGTGGTGGGGGAGATGGTCCGGAGGCATAGCACCCATCAGTAACAACACACTTGGGCCAGGAAGACCGAGATGAGTACTAAGATATACAGGATCCCTTGCCACAAGGACTAATACAGACAGCCCACGGAGGAGGATATACAACTGATATGGGATGGGGAGGGGGGGAAGTGGGGAATTCGGGATAACAACGCATGGTTTGCCCACTAAATAATGTAACTCATTATGGATAATAAATATTAAAAAAAGAAGACATCAAGAAGATCATTTATGAAGACCAAGTTAACATCATTCCAGAGATGCAAGGATGGTTCACACACATAGATCAATAAATGTAACACATCACATAAATGAACCCAAGGACAAAAATCACATGATTATCTCAATGGATGTATAAAAAGCTTTTGACCAAATCCAGGATCTTTTATGACAAAAATCCTTGAAAAAACTAGGAATAGAAAGAATCTCTCTCTCTCTCTCTCTCTCTCTCTCTCTCTCTCTCTCTCTCTCATCTGATTGCAAATAGATAAAAATATTTAAGAAAGAAAGAACTATCAAAATAATAGATACTATATAAGTAAAATGGAGTGAATTATATTAAATGAGGAAAAAACTCAAAGCATTTCCACTATAATCAGGAATAAGACAAGGATAAACACTTTTTAGTATCATATTCAATATAGTTCTAGAGTCTGCTAGAGCAATAAGGGAATAAAAGGGACAGAATAGGAAAGGGAGGAGTCAAAACACCCTTATTTGCAAATGATGATTCTATACCTAGAAGACCTGAAGAATTCTACCAAAATAATCTTGGAATTTATGAAAGCTTCCAGCAAATTGATTGGACATAATATTATCATACAAAATTTCCAAAACCAATGCTGATAAAGAAATAGGAAAGATAATCTCATTCAAAATTGCCTCAAAATCCAGGCCTGGTGGCACATGCCTTTAATCTCAGGACTCAGAAGGCAGAGGTATAGGATCACCATGAGTTCAAGGCCATCCTGGGGACACATAGTGAATTCCAGGTCAGCGTGGGCTAGAGCAAGACCCTACCTTGAGAAAAATGCCTCAAAAGGTAAAATACTTTAGACTACCATAGGACCCAGCTATGCCTCTCCTGGTTATGTACCCAAGGAACCCATGTCAACATCACAGAGACGCACATCAATGTATCAATGTTTATCACAGCATCTAAATAATGGAGCCAATCTCAATGTCCGTCAACAGAGGAGTTGATCAAGAAAAGTGGTGTATGTATACAGAATGGGATTTTATTTAGACATTAAGAAGAATGAAATTGTGTTGTTTGGGGAAAATAAATACAACTGGAGATTGTTATATTAAGTGAATTGAGTCCATCTCATAAAGACAAATATATTTTCTTGTATTTGTATATCCTAGATCTTATATAAATATATGAAATCATATGCATATAAGATATGAAAATAGAAGTAGAAATGTCTAGGAGAATAAAGGGGATTAAAGGAAGAATGAAGAGAAAGGGCATAGTAGAGGTATACGGGAGAATGTGATCAAAGTACTTTGTATACTTTATGTACAAAGACAATTTGCCAATGCAGAAAAATATGAAACTTGAGTGATAGGTGCAAAGTAGATGTCTTTATATTGTAGAATATTCCATCACTCTACATAGATACGACTATATATGAAGGTTAAGAGCGTATTAAACACAAAACTATTAAAATTGAATTGCTTTTTAAGGTTTCTGGTTATAAGAAAGAAACCATACATCGATAGCATTTTTATACTTCAGAAATCAATATTTAAAACACAAACTATACTATTTGTAATAGAATACATAATTCAAAAAATACCTAGGAAAAGTTTAATTGTATTCAAGAACTGAATGGGGACTATTCTAAAACATTAGTGAAAGACAGAAATGAGCAGTCATTGGTAGACTGAATCATTGCCAAAGGATGTGAATCCCTCCAAATTCATATAAATTGGATATAGTTCTGATCAAGAGTCTAGAAATATAGCATTAGATATTCAAAAAGCATTCTAAAATGTATGTTGAAGAGGAAAGAGGCAAGTCAAGGAAAGTCATTCTGAACAGGTGCTCCTTCATGCATCGTTGCCATCTTCTCCCTCCTCTCACATTTCCACAGACCTTGCTGTGCCCAGGAAATGCTACTACTGATTTGTTTAATTTTTCTGGAATTCTATGTAAACTGAATCACAATTTATATATTCATTGATTCATGCACATATATATACATATTTATATTTATATATATATGGGGGCATGGATGTGCACACTATCTTGATTTGATGTACATATACTCAACTTTATTAAATATACACTTCAAAATGTGATGTTCATAAATCAATCCATCCAAAATATAAGCAAAGAATTAGAGCAGTTATTTATTGGTGGAAAAATGCCACATGGTCAATAAAACTATGTAATATCTCATTATATCAAGGACAAGCACAATAAAACATCACTGATCTACTATGTCACAGACTTTACAAAAATAAAAATATGTGCAAATATCAAGTTTTGGGGATGATTCAGGAAAATAAGTAACAATCATTGCTTGTGTGCAACACTCCTATTCATTTAGGAGAATAATATAGCACTACAAAATTAAGAAATTGATATACCTCATTCTCACTATTGCATACTTCTAGCTATGTGTTAGAGAATTTTTCATAAAATTATTACAAGAGAAATACAATGATGTATAGCACTTTGTAGTAGTAAAAATGATTAATAACCTAAAGGCAATGGGTATATTCTATCATTTTCAGTGACAGAACTCAATAAAAAGTTAACAGTAATGAACTAAAGCTACACATATTCACAACCATTACATAGAGCCCCTTATATTTATCTAAATTTGAATATGATGCCTGGATCCATTCAAATGACAAGCAGATGTTTAAACAATAAACATTTTGTTAGTATTTTTGGTCATGCCACTGAAATTACAGAAACAACCTCTCACAACCACACCCAAAAATAAATTCCTAATGGACTTTAAGGCTAAATACAAATATGTGATTTGGTATTCATAAATAAAGCTATTATGAAGCCACACCATATTTTAATATTTCAATGATGATAATTTTCCTGGGAAGATCATTCAGATTCAAAACGATGTTAGATTTGGCAAAACACAAATAATACTTTTTTGGCATCTTTTGTTATACAAATTAAAACATAAGTGCCCAATAAATAGGTATACTTGCAACTTATGCCAACTGCATGTTTATTTTCAGTGAATATAAGAGCTATGAACAACTGAGAAAGGAAAAATATTTTAAAAGTACATTCTGATTTTTTTAGATTTTAAAATATATATATAGGGGTTGGGGATTTGGCTCAGTGGATGAGCGCTTGCCTAGCAAGCGCAAGGCCCTGGGTTCGGTCCTCAGCACTGCCAAAAAAAATAGTTAAAAATATATATATACACTTATTTATTTATTTGTCACCTTGTACATCTAACTTTACATGGCCACCGGGGAATTAAATCCAGGCCATCAGGTTTGCAAGCAAGCACTATAACTGCTGAGCCATCTCTCCATTCTGTTTTTATGGAAAATACCTGAAGAAAATCTAAAAAGATGAAATAGAAATTACCCACAAAGTAATAAGCAGACAGTAAAGCTTACTGTCTCTGAAAATATTTAAAACATGGGTACTATTTCATGGAGAGAAGATAAGGGTAAATGATGAAGGTATTCCCATGATCTGCTTGAGTTAAGACAACTGGAGATATATCGTGGAAGATAGTTTTGCAAATTTGAAGCTTTCATTCCTTTTGCCACATTAAACATATAATGGTGGTTTTTTACATAGTTTCCCATGTCATGCTGAATTCATCGCAAGCACAGAGATTCTAATGGGTATCAATAGTGTGAAAGTCTATGCATAGGTAGGCAGGTCCTTTGTTTCACTCTGAGTGTAATAAAAAATGGTTTCATGTGCAGAAACTAGAAATTGTTTCATGATTGATGTTTCTTTTCTCTTAAAACAAATGTTATTTTTACATTTACCATTCTCCAGAAAAGAAATAAAGACATGTACTCAAGCAACTGGAAATATGGCAAGATAAGAGAGAAGTAAGACTCAGAGCAAATAGAAAACAAAACTAAAACAAAATGTTAGCAAGTTCTTTATGAATTATTTATTTATTTACTTATTTATTTATTTATTTATATGTCTTTTGGGGGTTGAAAACGGTTGCAGTCAGCTTTCTAGTTGTTGTGCAGAAAGAACCCAAGCAAAAGCGGCTTATGGAGTTTATTTGGTTTATTTGGCTTACAGACTCGAGGGGAGACTCCATCCTGGCAGGGAAAACGATGGCATGAGCAGAGGGGTGGACATCACCTCTGCCACAGCACTGGAAACAGCGGCAGGAAGGTGTGCCAAACACTGGCAAGGGGAAGCTGGCTTCTTATCAATTTCTTTGCTCACATTGGAATGTTTTGAATCTTCCACCTCCTCTCCCAGCTCAGATGTTCTGTTCTCTTCTTGATTCATTCTATTGGTAAGGCTTTCCATAGAGCTTGATATTTGACATAATATTTTTCATTTCCACTATTTCAACTTGGTTTTTATTAATTATTTCTGTCTTGTTATTGAATCCCTCTTTTATATCTTTTATCTCATTCCTTATTTCAATCAATTTGTTTTTTTATGTTCTCATAGGATTCACTCAGGAATTTATTTCCTCCTTTGTTTCTTTCAACTACTTATAATCATTGTTCTAAATTGTTTTTCTAGGATTTCTTCAACCTGAATATTCATGGGGGTCATTCTGAAGGACTAATTTTTGAAGAAGTTATATGGCCTTGATTTTCTGCTATTTTATTCTTGTGTTGTGACTTGCATATCTGGAGCTGGAGTGTTGGTTAAATTTATTTCTTTAAAATTTATTTGTTTCTTTATTATTTTAACTCACACTTATTTAGAGTGAAGGCTACCAGTGATCAAGACAGACTGTTGTGGGGTTATAGAATCATTTCCTTCTGCTAAAGTAGTGTTCATGACATCAAACTTGACTCTCACTTTAAGGTTTCTGGGATTTCAAGAAAAATTAAGATCCACAATATTTCTGACTTTATTAAATCTTCCAGTTGGTATTTTCTTTATATTCTCTGATATTCTAAAATGTTTTGAACATTTTTCTTAAAATAAGTTTTGTATTTCTATTAAAATAGACTAATAGGTAGGTCTCTTCCCACACATGATCAGCAATAAGAGGTTTTATTTTCTCTTACTGACTCTAAATTGCAACAGCATTACTTTTGTTGCTTTGTAATATGCAATTGACAAATGAACAATCATCTGCATTCTATATCAAAGAGATCAGAGACTTAGAATGAAATGTGAAGTCTACATTTGATTCGTCACCACAAGCAGATCATCTCTCCATGGAAATCCATGAAAGACATGGTGGGTATCAAGGTTATAAAAAGTATTGTGGTTAAAAACTCTGGACTCAAGTAAATCTCTACACTGGTGAAGATTCTGAAAGTACCAAAAGTCAACTGAAATGGACTAAACAAATAAAAAATGTGTTAGAAAATGATGACTTAGAAGGAAACTGGAAATGCCCCATTGGAAAGCTGCTATGTTTCCCCAGTTTTCAGCAGCCCCGCATCATGCTGGCTCATGATATGTTCAAACTTAGATCTCACTCATAGTGAATCCACCTTTCAAAAACCTCCACGAACAAAGTTCTATACTAGATTCTTGTTCTGCCCAGAGTGATGTAATACTTACTTGCTGCTGAGACAAAACACCTCAGCAGAAGCAGCTTATGGGAAGAAAGGGTTTATTTCTGGTTGTAATTTCTTTTTTCATTTATTTATTTGTATGCATACTGAGAGAAACAGATGTGTATGTGTGTGTGCACACACACGCGCACGTGCTTGCATGTGAGAGGGAGAGAGAGAGCGAGAGAATGGGTGTACCAGGGCCGCTAGCCACTGCAAACAAACTCCAGATGCACATATCACTTTGTGCATCTACCTTTACATGGGCTCTGGGAACTTGAACACAGGTCATTAGGCAGTGCAGCAAAGAGCCTAACCTCTGAGCCATCTCTCCAGCCCCAAGCCCCAATTTCTTTGTTACAAAATTTATTTGCATGTGTGTGTGTGTGTGTGTGTGTGTGTGTGTGTGTGTGTGTGTGTGTGTGTGTGTGTCCTTGTGCCCAGCTTTATGTGGGTGCTGGGAAATCAAGCCCAGGTTGACAGCCTTTGCAAGCAAGTTCTTTTGTGCACTAAGTCATCTCCTCTGCCCTCAGCTTATCGTTTCAAGGTGAAACTTCATGCTGGGCAAAGTATGGCAACACATACAGCTGGTTTACATCTCCATAAGTCTTAGCAGGGAGGGAGTAGCAAGAGTGAGGTAGCTCTGAACACCAATAGACACTAATAAACCTCAAAGTCTGCCCTCGGTGGCATGCCTCGTAGAGCAAGGCTACACCTCCCAAACAATCTTCCCAGCTTGCCACACCTGTGGACCTGGTTAAAAAGCACAAGGCGATGGGAGACACTTCTCATTCAAACTAAGACATGTTATACACCCATCCTGTGGCCTGGAGGTATGAAGGATTATGGTGCTGAAATTAACCAGCCTGATTATGTACCATCAGTGTGTCAGGGGTTGGTTTCTCTCGGAGTCCCTAGAGAAAAATCATGTATTATCTGGAGACCTGGAGATAGACCGTTTCAAAGCAAGGGTTGGCAACGTTTTCTACAAGGGTCCGGTAGTAAATGCTTTTGGCTTCATGGGTCATATGGTTTCTTAGACAACTAGTGAGCATCGCTGTACAATAATCAGCACACAGGCATATCCATAGACCATGTAGACACAATGAGCTTGGCTGTGTTCCAGTAAAACTTCTCTTAGAGACACTGAAATTGATTCTCAGAATGCTTAGATGCCACAAAAGATCATTACCTTTAATTGTCATCATTTAAAGATATAAAAAAAACTATTTCTGGCTCATAGACCATGGAAAAATAGGCAGCAAGCCCATGAGCCATCCATTGCAGATTACTGGGTTTGGAGGAGCTGACATGGAAACCATAGCAGCCCAGCCTCTGCCTATTCCTTGGGAGCCAATGGGGAAGCAGAATGGCTTGAACCCTGAGTAACTGATTCCACAGGATGTCTATATTTGATAACAAACAAATTCCTTAATTACTTTAAGCATGCAGTGCCTAGGACATTTTAGTGAAGCTCAACTGTTCATAGAAAACAAAAACCTGAAAACAAGGCCTTTGGGATGGTCATCTTTTCAAGACTCAGCTCCAATAAGCTACCAAGAGCCCACATCTTCCTTCATTTACATGAACACAAGCCACTCACACCGAGCCAGGCACAGTGGTAGTTATCACATATTCTGAGAAAATCGACTAGATATTTTAGTCTACTTATTAGAACGGGGATTGAAGAAGTCAATCCTGAAACTTCTTTCTTTTAAAAACTGACCTATTTCTTGAATCACCATTGCATAATCCCTCTAATAGCTCTATTTTTTTCCAGCCATTTTCAGCAATGGGAACAAAATGCAGTAGTCTGTCTCCTTCTTTTAACGAAGGATGAAGCTGTGGTCAGGGTAGTGGCGGGGCCAGACCCTCTGACTATGGGAGATGAGGGAGAGAGTTACAGGCATGTGATCCTTAACATGCACTGGAGGAGGCCAGTAACAACCCTAACAGGCCTCAGTGACAAAGGGGTCGTTCCTATGTGTGAGTTACCCTGCTGACTGGACTGGAGTCATCAAAATGATATCTCACCTTAGCATTTTTTAAGTTAATATTTTTTTTAGTCTTTTGTTTTATTATGCTTTAGTTAAAATTATTACATAACTTTCTTTTACTCAATTTTTTTAAAAAACCAATTATTTCTTTACTTTTATTCTTTTTAATATTTATCTGTTTATTTGCATACAGAGAGAGAGAGAGCTAGAGAGAAGAGAGCCAGGGCCTCTAGCTGCTACAAATGAACTTCAGACGCATGCACCGCTTTATGCATCTGGCTTTCGGTGGGTAGTAGGGAATCGAACACTGGTTGTAAGGCTTTGAAGGCAAGTGACTTAACCACAGAGCCATCTTCTGGCCCACTTTTATTCAATGTTGTAAGAAAGCAAAACTCCACTTGATTCTGTCAAAACCCCACATCAAAAGCAGGAAGCACAACCTCACGAAATTTATCTAGGGTTAGCTGTTGGCAACAGCTCTTGAGGCCTCTGCCAAATTTCTCTTCTTTCTTGCTTTATGCCTGCCTCAAAAAATTCTAGTTGAGCACGGAGATCAAGAAGATTCTGAGACCTGCCCAATAAAGCAAGCAGGGGGGCATGTTAATAAGTCATACCCCTTAGCTTCCCTTGGAAGTTCTTTTATTTCTGTGCACCATATGGACTTGATTAACCCCTAGAGAGAAGGCTGTGGCTCTTGTCCTGTAACTGCTGGGATTGCATGCCTGTGAAAGGCTTCATTTACACACAAACATGATGAGGCTGTGTGTGTGATGGTTGGACACTCTAGAGTTTGGCTCCATTTAAAATTGAAGTGTGTATAAATCTTTTATTAGTGCTCCTTGGAACCAAGGGGAAATCACGGGACTGTGTCAATCACAAATGATGAGCATACCTGTATCTCCTTGCTGGTGAAATAACATGTGGAGGGTATCTTGCACAAAAATATCCATTTCAAAAACTCAAGTGTCATATTCTGTTCATATGGGTGCTGCAGACATTCCAGAGAGACAGGAATATCTCAAGATAAAATGTAGACTGTATCAGTGAGTTTTGTGTAGCTATAATGAAATACCTGATATAAGTCACTGTAAAGAGAACTACTTCAGCGTTGGAGGCTCTGGTCCAAGAGGTCAAGTGGCTCCATTGCTCTGGGATTCTGGCAAGAGAGTACATGCAAAAAAAAAAAAAAAATTGCTCACCGCCTGGGCCGAAGGTCCAAGAGAAAGGTCCTACAATCCCCTCCAATCCTGTAACCTAAAGTTCCACTCCTTCCCAACAACATCACTGGGGAGCAACCTTTTAATGCACAACGGGCCTTTAGGGAACCTTCAAGATCCAACTATACACATCGCTAGCTGTACCTTTACTGATGAATGGCTTCAGGTGCAATTAAATTCAAACAATGCTGACATTGTCTTTGAAAACATTTTGTTTGGGTCCCACCAGGCACCACTATGGCTTCTGTCCATGCTCTGTCTCAGAAGCAATTTAAGGAAGGAAGTTTCAGCTTGCACTTTCTAGAAGCTTCACTGTAGGGAAAGTATGGTGACAGGAGCAGGAAGCTAGCTTGTCACATCTGTGAGCAGGAAGCAGGGGGCGATCATGAAGACAGGCTGGGTACAAAACCTTAAGGCCTTTCACTGGTGCTCCTTTTCCTCAAAGACTCCGTCTCCTAAAGATTCCATAACCTTCCTAAAGAGAACACCAGTTTGGGATTAAGTGTTCACACACATGAGCGTATGAGGGATATTTTACATTTAAACCAGGGCACGCTTCTGCTTTGGTTTTCTTGAATGACTTGTTTCTTCAGTTCAGAAAATGATCCTGGCTCCTCATTAAGACTTCACCTTGGAAATATGATAAAAATTGGCAACCTCTGAAAATACTGTTTGGGCATTTGAGGTTTCCTGACTGGCAATCCTGGTTATATCATCGTTACCTCATCGTCATATTCAAACTACACTAGCCAAGCTTTCCACTCAGTAATTAGTCACTGCTTTCATTTGATTGCTTTTTAAATCAGCTAATATCCATCTTCAAAAGAATGATATCACTGCTTGGCTAGAAGAAAACTCAAGCTAACCGTAAACCATTGTCAGAGAAAATGGGTTTAAGATATTAAGAAAATCCATGCTGCCAGTTTCTGTGTAGACTTGGAATTCTGAAATCCATCTCTTTACCATGCATCTTTGACTAAGTTGGGGAAATGCAGAGCAAGGGGTTCCAATAAACAGGGGGGAAGTTAAAAAAAAACACTGACCAAACTTCCCAGTTTATAAAGAAAGAGTGAAGCTTACAGATAAAAATAATTTGTTCAATGACTAGTACAAAATTACATCAAAGCCTTGGTCCATCTTAGTTTCTCTGAAAGATAGTATCCCTGTTCTATGTTTTAATAAAATCAAATTACATAGAGAAAGAGCAATCTTACATGTTTGAATATATTCAAAATTTATATAGAATTTCCAGAGATGAGTCTGATGATTTTAAAATTCACAGAGCCAAAGGAAGATTTCTTCTTCATCACACGTCTTATGGGTTCTGTGGCCCTGTTTTTGGCTTGTGCATTCAGACCATGTAGAGCTACACAGTGACTCGGTGCATCACAAGCTACAGATGGGCAAACGGTGGCTGCTCTGGCAAAGCAGTACTCCTCTCGCCCAACATAGGCAGGATGCCTGTCAAGGCTGTAGCATCAGTAAAAACTACCTTTGCGGTTTAAGCCATGGATTGGGGGGAATTATTAGAAACATGGTAAAACATGTTCTCAGTTTTCCCCTTGTGTTCTCGCTCTTTGTCCATAGTTTAATGCATCATTTCAGTTCTAATGTCATCAAAACACTCTCTTGTGTTTTCCAGAGTGTTCTTGTTTTGCTTATGGAATGAAGGATCTAGTCACCTTTTAATCCACATGGACAGTCATGTCTTCCTAGTCAGTCGATGTGTTGCTCACTGGTTTATGCTGCCCTCCCTCATGGGCTCCTGAAGAATGCAGATGTGGTTTCTGACTGCCCTTTTGATTTCTTTCCCTTAGATGCCGCATTGTTTCAATTACTCTTCCAAGTCTTCAGATCCAGTATCATCTATGCCTCTTTATTTCACCCCTTGTCCACAACTATACTAGTGTAATTTATATAAATTTCAAAAACTATATACGTGTAATTTATATAAAAGTTCAACATCAACTTGTGAAATGAAAACTCTTGCTTGGATATTATTGGAAATTATATTGAATTTATAAACTATTGATCATTTTCTTCTTGGAAAATAAAACCTGATATAGGTTTTTACGTATTTAGGGTTCCTTTTATTCTTCTCAAAGTTTTCTTTTTTATGAGGGGGAATTTTGAAGTAGGGGCTCACTCTAACCCAGGCTGACCTAGAATTCACTATGTAGTCTCAGAGTGGCCTTGAACTCATGGTGATCCTCCTACCTCTGCCTCCCGAGTGCTGGGATTAATGTCGTGCACCACCAGGCCCAGCTAAAGTTTTCTTTTGTATAATAAATTACATTATTTATGTTTACCATAGCTTATTGTACACAGGTATATTTCACCTTTTGCCTATGATTTCTGTACTGTATTTAGAGATCTTGTTAAATGAGTACCGTAGAATTTGAAATTTGGTGAGAAAAAGTGACATAATTTCTTTCCTTTTCTTTATTTAAACAGGTCCTGTTATGGAGCTCAGAACCATAAGTAAAGAGGAAAAGAAGCAGTGGCCGGGCATCTTTGGCCTTTTTTGGCTATTGAAAAATGACTTCTAACCTTTCATACTGATATGCATTCATTAGAGATGTTTGCATTGGTGTTCTTTTGGTATGTGCCTGTGCAATATGTTGTGTGCACACACAGGAATGCCGGAGGAGGGTTTGTGGATCCTCCTCTACCATTCTTCTACCTTATGTCCTTGAGACAAGTTGTCTTCCTAAACATGAAGCTTGGCATTTTGCCCCTAAACTGGCTGACTGGCCAAGCCTCAGCTATCCTCCTGTCTCCAACCATCTGGGTGTTGTGGTTACAGGTATGCAGGGCCATGTGGGGGGGTGGGAGGTCCAACTCAGGAGGTAATCATGCTTGCACATCAAGCATTCTTATATATTGACCCATCACCTTGGCCCTATTTGAGGTTTTTCTTTCTTTTTTCTCAGAAAAAAAAAGCCTTTTTTGTTAGGAAAGTTTTCTTCTCAACATTATTGTTAGAAAAAGAGGAAAATTATTGTGTAAACATCTTGATTAATTTTAACTTACCAAAACCCAGAAGGTCTGAGGCTATTTGAAATCTTGTGGAGACTGAGTACTGAAGACCTTCACAGATGTTTCTCGCGCCCATGGGTAGGAAACTCCCTCA
>PVHP010007439.1:0-56697 GCA_004024765.1 Zapus hudsonius
AATTAACAGTTAAAGGTAGTTGCTAGCAAAGCCTGCTGACAAAAGTTCAAATCCTCAGCACCCGTGTAAAGCTCGACAATGGGAGGAAAAACCACAAGACTGGGAAGCCCCCTGAGAAGACTTCTTTTCAGTGGCAAGACACCCTGTCTCAAAGAAGGTGGAACGCAAGAAACTCCCCCAACCTCCATCCCTGTGCAGTGACACACATGCACACATATAAACAAATAAAAAAAATGTAAAAGGAGTAATTCCATTGAAATCAAGTTGTATTGATTATAAATTATATTATATTGAAATCCACAAAATTAAGTTGCACTAGTACTCAGCAGATATAAATAAGAAAGCAAGTATACATCAGTCAATATAATATCTTCTAAATCTCTTTGAAACACTCCTGATAACCTGGGGCTGCTTTCTGAACTGCCAAAGGACCCAAGTGATACCACAGAGAAACTGGTGAGTTAAGCCTGCGTGCTGCTCTCAGTGCTAACCTGACAACCTGCGCCAGGGTGATGGCGACAGACGCTGAGGACACTCAAGCCTCATCAAAGCAGAAATCCAGAATTTGCTGAGAGCTTAGCACTAAAATAGATGGATAACACGTCCACCAAGGCTCAGGGAACATTGTAGAAGAGGGGGTGGAAAGACTGCAAGAGCCACAGGGTGGGAAGGAGTATCCAGAGCCATAGCCCCCCTCCCCCAATGACTGACTTCTGCTCTCATAACTCATAACCCACAACCCCATGGTGAATAGCAGTAACCCCACTGAGGAGGGCCCTCAGTGGAATGGGGGCCGGGAGGAGGGGAATGGGACCAACACGATTTGTTCATACAACAAAGTTTCTAATTAATTAATTTAAAAAGACAAAGGCTAGATGGGGGCTGTGTAATTAAGAGCAGAGCAGTGTTTTATTTTCCTTACTTGCTCAAAAATGCAGTTAAAGAAAATCAAAAATCATAATAAAAAATTATCAGCACTAAATAGACCCCACAGAGCCTTGAATATGGATGTCCCTCTCAGGGTGTCACACACTCTAAGGATACTTCTGTCAACCAGTGCTGTGTTCCAAACACAGTAGTAGATTCAACACCAGAACTTGCAAAGTGGTGAGTGAAAACCGAGACACATGTGCCTAACATCTAAAAGATTCCAGATTTGGACCTAGGGAGCTTCTTTGGAGAGGGTTATGTGTGTCCTCACCCTAGGAGAAAACGTTGATGTTTTGCTCCCGACTTCCAGGGAGGGGAGGCCAAGGGTCCATGAGACATTAGACCTCTGAGACTCAATGTCTGCTTCCCTACCTTGATGGTGGACAGAAGAAACAATCCTTCACTAAGAATGTCTTAGCCTCCAGGCAAAGGATGTGCTGAGATTTGCTGGACCTCACATGGCTCAGGTGAAGTCCAGCCAAGATGGAGAGTGAGTATGTCTCACACCTGGCGGGAAGAGGCCAGGGGAGAAAAACCCTGATGCAGATTATAACACGTAGACTTCGTGTCACCTGAGACTCCCAGACAAAAGGTAGCTGGTCTGAGAGGCCAGAGGAAACTCTGCAGAAAGGGGGGAAAACAGAGAAGGCATCGTGAAGGCGCTGTCCAGTGATACAGGGGATGGAAAAGCCATTGTCACAATTAATTCATTAAAGGGAAGAAATCCTTTTATATCCCTGTAGGCTCAAGTAATGTGCTATTGACATAGCAAGGAATTCATATCCTTTCTGCGACCCTGCTCTCTGATCCTCGCTCTTGGGCCTGACTTTGAGGACCAGGAAAGGTGTTAATACCTGTAGCACGTGATTTCATTTCCTGCTGAGACGAGGGCAGCTCACCTGTGAGCTCTGAGGAAGTGTTCTTTGCCACATAAAGATCGTGGAACTGGCTGAGTCACACATTTGTCACCTTCGTGGTGAGTTTTTACCTTTTTCAAAATGATCATTGTGAACTTTGTGCTTTTATGATAAGAGGAAGGAGATTTGCTGTCTTCGATCTAATTCTTAGACCTTTTTTGATCTTGTTTCACACCCTGGTTTGCTTGCTGCTTTCTTTCTTTTTATTTGCCTGATTCCATTTTAGCCTCTGTGCCTTCAAGGTATTCATATTTGTCATTATGAATATTACACGAGTCTTAGCCTGGTCATCTCCTGTGGTTCTTTCTACCCATCTTTGCTATTTATTTACTATTCTGCTTTATGCATGGGAAGTATTTGCCTGCTCTTTTTTGTTTGGTTTTTATTCAGAAAGGATTTTTCCCTCGTTTTCCACTCAACTAGTGATTAACTTCCTGATTTCTCTCATTTTTAAAATATTTTATTTATTCATTTTCAAGCAGGTACAGAGAGAGAGAGATAGAGAGAGAGAGAGAGAGAGAGAGAGAGAGAGAGAGAGAGAGAGAGGGAGAGAGAGAGAGAGAGAGAGAGCACCAGGGCCACCACCTTGTAGGTCTGGCATATGTGGGTCCTGGGGAATTGAACCCGGGGCCTTAGGCACTAGAGGCAGGTGCCTTAACCACTGAGCAATCTCTCCAGCCCAACTTCCTGAGTTTTCTAACTATCCTCACCTGTTACTAAAGATGTCGAGTTCTTTCTAGTTTCAATTTCTCCCCTCTATTTAGTTCAGCCTTTATGAATCTTATGTCCAAGAGCATAATCTTATGTCCTTAGAGCATTTACTGCTGAATAAACTTCTACCTATGCAATTTTTTTTGCAAACTTATGCTTCCTTAACTGGTTGTGCACTAACTTTATATCATGATTATGGTGCAGAGTTCTTCATTGTTATCACCTTTCCTTGACAAAACTAGATTTGCAAAACTGTAAATTATCTTTATACCAGAAATCCAGTGGGCCTGAGTAACACACACTATACTGACAGCAATCATTCAATATTTAAATACTGCTGCAGACATCTCAGTTGGCTTGGTGTGAACTAACCTCCACTTATATACACAATAGACTCTGATCATAATCCCCTCCTGATTTTTTTTAAATTCATTTTTAAAGATGTAATTTATATACCATAGAATTCACCACATTGAATTATTCAATTCAATGATATTTATTTGGGGTTTTACTTGTTGTTTTTGTTTATTTGTTTTTCAAGGTAGTGTCTCACTCTAGCCCAAGCTGACTTGGAATTCACCATATAGTCTCAGGGTGGCCTTGAACTCATGGCGCCTCCCAAGTGCTGGGATTAAAGGCATGCACCATTTATTTGGTATACCATAGAATTTATTTATATACCATAGAATTCACCAGACAACCCCATAGTGATGTTGTAGAAATACCCAGAGACAAACAGACAAAGCCTTTGCAGCAAGAGGAGAGGGGAGTTTAATTTTACACCCAGGCCCGGGGGTCCAAGCTTGGCCCCGAACCCCAGTTACAAAGAGATTTTATAGTAGGGTACAGAGATGTGTACATAATGTTAGACATGTGACATCAGACATGTAAATTACAAGCACCTAGCAACTCACACATTTACAATGGGTTGCGAGAAGTTCAGATAATCCTCCCCAGGTATCCTCCAGCCTCATCTTTTCCTAATTTCCTTATCACAGTTAAAGCAAATCCTTCTTTTGTCTCACAGAACTTCAAAGCTATGGTCGTCTCTCACCTCATGCTATGCTGGCCATCTGAGGCCAACAAATGTCTGCAGAATGTAACAATGAATGTAGGGGAGGGGGCAGTGATCTCACGCTCATTTTGCTGTAATAGTGAATTGGCTATTTTTGCCAAGTTAGGCAAAAAAATTTATCCCAGACTGGCTTCTGATGCACTGTGCATCAGAAGCTGACTTTGAACTCAAGGTCTTCCTGCCTCTACCTCCCAAGTGCTGAGCTCACAGGCAGGCTCATAGACTCACCACCTGCTGGTAGCAAGGAGAGATGTACCAGATCTGCCAGAGAGGTTCACCTTTTGTGAGGAGCAAGAAATTTAGTGACTGTTTATAAAACATTCAAGTATTTATGGAAAAGTAATTGATACAATGATATCAGGGTTCTCCAGAGGAACAGAACTGATAGAAAGAAGAAATATGTATTATAAAAGGGAATTGTTAGACTGGATTACAGGATACAGGCTGGCAGTTCAACAATGACTGGCTGAATGTTCCAAAGGCAAAGAACCCGGGAGCTACTCAGCCCATTAGGCTGAAGGCCTCAGCACTCTACACTGAAGGCACTGGAGGCTTCTTGGAGTTCTGCTGGTCTTCAGTTCAGGTTGGAAGGCTGGTAAAGCTGGGTTCTGATGTCTGAGGTTAGTAGCAACAGGGTAGGTGTAACACCAGCAAGAAGCATGGGCATCTGAGCAAAAGGCCCTGTGTTCTCACCCAACTTCTTTGGAGTCCACCACTGAAAGGGACACCCACTCTGGGGAAACGACTTCCTCTCTCAACTTCTGGGAAGTTAAGCCTTCCCGGAAACACCCAAATAGACCCACTCAGAAGCCATGTCTCTCACTGTATTCCTAATCTGATCAATAGAGTTTAACCATCACAGGGACATTTTATATTCAAATCATACACTTATCTTTCTTTATATATTTGATAAATGCGATTCTCATAAAATATAAATTTGTGAATTATTTTTCGAGGTAGAGACTCGTTCTAAACTAGGTCTACCTGGAATTGACTATGTAATCTCAGGCTGGCTTTGAACTCACAGCACTCCTTGTGAGTGCTGGGGTTAAAGGCATGCGCCCATTGTGAATACAATTTTAAAATGTTTTATTTATTTATTCATCTGGGAGAGAGCAAAAGGTAGACACAGAGAGAGAGAGAATGGGCATGCCAGGACCTCCAGCCACTGCAAACGAGCTCCAGATGCATGCACCACCTTGTGCATCTGGCTTTACATGGGTACTTAGGTAATTGAAATTGGGTCCTTGTGCTTTGTAGGCAAATGCCTTAACCACTAAGCTATCTCTCCAGCCCCCATCATGAATATTTTTGAAGAACTGTACTTTCCTTGTTGAATGGTCTTGGCAACTTTGTTGAAAATCAAGATGTTCTTTAGCTAAACAGAGAGATTGTCTGTGATTACTCCCCTTTGATCCAGGCTGCTCTTACTTTTGGTTAGAGAATCAGCTTTTTAAAGATGGTGGCAAATACCAGGACAACCCAAGACCCATCAGAATTACAAGAAGAGAAAGCCGAGTGCCTAAGCACTGGACAAGTCATCTCTATCACATCGGCCAGGGCCCAGGAAACATTACAGAAGAAGAGGCAGATAAAACATGAGTGTTGCTCTCACCTCTAGCCTGACAACCTCCTCCAGGGAGATGGCGGTAGGTAGACACTGAGGAGGCTCAAAACTCATCAAAGCTGATCAGACGCTGAGGGCGCAACATTAAAGGCTACTTCTAACAGGCCCTCCAAAGCTCACGGATCACAGCAGAAGAGGGCATGGAAAGGGTGTAAGAGCCAAAAGATAGGAAGGTGTGTTGTGAGGCATTGTCCCCACTGGCTACACACTCAGGAACTGGTGGTTGCATTCAAGACCCTACAGTGATTACGGATGGCCCTGCTGAGGAGGGCCTCAGTGGAATGGGGGCAGGGAGAGGGGACATAAGAGGAGAGAATATGACCAAGTTACAATATGTTACTATATTAAAATTCCTAATAATATTGAAATAATAAAGAAAATCAATTAAACGTATGTGTATGTGTATGTATGTGTGTGATTTTATTTCTATCAGTTCTCTCCCAATGAACACATGTGTAAACCTACATCAATTACAGCCCTCATTAATAATGCTTTATAATAGATTTCAAAGTCAGTCATTTATTCCTCCAACTTTGTTATTCTTGTTGAAGACTGTATGGTCTCTTCAGGGAGCCTTTTTGTGTCATATGCGTTTTAGGATTCGTTTATCTATTTCTATTATAACTCTTACTAAATACAATATACCCTTCCATTTCCTACAATCTGAAGTCATGTCTGTGGAAAAGCTCTCGGGAGGCTCTTTGAAAGACTGCAGATAGTTTGCCTGGATCTGGGCCTCCTTAGGGGGCTGTCTATCAAGAGACAACAAGTGACCATATAAATGTGGATTGGGCTCTCTGCAGAGCTCTTTTCAAAGGGGGCTTATCAGAGATAAGATCCTTCATATGTGTAAAACATCTTCCCAGGTTCTTGAGGTATTATCCTGTGTGAGATCCTGTGTAAAACATTTTCCCAGGCTCAGATAGAGCTGTACCTTCCCTTCACATATTTTTCTTTAACTGAATCAATTTAACCTTTATTATATTTCCCATTGTTTCTGTATTGCATTTCTTCTACTTCCAATAGAAATTGGAGCGCTCGTTTTCGGCTCACTTGCGTGCCTCTTAGAAACTTCTTATTTCTGCCTTTGTCAGCTTCTTCTATAATATGGAAATGGTTTTATATTTCTGTAACTTTCTGCTTTGTTTTCTCACATCTGCAACATTGTTTTTAATTCCAACTCCAAAGTGATTGTAAGCTATAATTACATATTTAGTTCTAGTGGACTGATCCTAGTCTTGGCCCTCCCACTCCTGTTTCTTTTTAATATTTCATTTTATGAGAGAGAGAGAGACAGAGAGAGAGAGAGAGAGAGAGAGAGAGAGAGAGAGAGAGAGAGAGAGAGAGAATGAGAACCAGAGCCTTTTCCCACTGTGAATGAACTTTAGATGGATGTGCCACATTGCGCATCTGGCTTTATTTGAGTACTCGGGAATCGAACCTGGGTCAGGAAACTTCACAAATAAGCACCTTTAACTGCTGAGCCATCTTCCTAGTCACCAATTCTGCTTTTTGCAAAAATGAAATGATTTTATTTGCAATACATTTCCACCTTATCAGTTTCGTGTTATTTTTATTCCCATTCTGCAGACAGAACATCAACTTTGCGCAAATTTGCACAGCCATAAAGTTAGTTGCTGGTAGGAGTGACGCAAGGCCAAGTCTTCTTAACATTTAAATTTTTTTTCCTCCTTGAACTTTCCAAGATTTGGATGTTTTTCCCAAGAGTCTCAATAATAGAACATTTAGAGCAACTAAACTGTCTATCCATTCTCAAAGATTGTTTCACTGAGTACATAAGGAAAGAAAATGTTAAGCTATTCAAAAATGCAACAAATGCGTGAAGAAGGTCTAAAAAGGTCAGTGTTTCATAGCTACGTGGAGAATATGAGTTATATTCTAGCATCAAATAAAATAGAAACAAATAATAAAAGTGCACAGAGTAAAAGTCCATCTTGGATGATAAATAATTCAAAGTCTTTGTGCTTGTGGAGACTCCAGCGCAGAGTAGAAATACCAGTCAACAGCATGTGAATTAGTGGTCATTCTCATATTCCAAACTCTCGAGTGGTCCTAACGTGGTCTGAGTCGTCCTTGTAATTGTAAGCAATTATCTGTTCATCTTCCAATATGCAAATCTCACAGGCTGTCAGTTCCTTAGGCCAGAATTAATGTTGCCGTGTTGTTTATCTTCTAGGGTCTCATAATGACCTTGTAAATATGTCAAAACTAAAAATTCAATGTCTTTGCTTACCGTCGTGTTTCCCTATTTGATTTTCTGTAATATAAAAATTATAATGATTTTTTCCCAGCATTTTTAGATACAGAAATGTTTGGCTCTTTCCTCTCATATTCCTCACTGGTCCCAGTTAGTTATTCAACAAACACCTTACAGTATCCTGTCTCCTTGTGGTCACTTGACCTCATACTAGGAAGCATCCTTTATGGTCTAATGTGATGGAGGGTCCCTCTGCTTGGAACTGGAAAAATTCAACAAGGTAACGTTTTCACCTAACCATGTGCAAAGGTGAAAACAGGGTAGAAGGGAGAGGAACTTTTCAGTTACGTTATAAAATGTCACAATGAACTGGGTGTGGTGGTCTACACCCTCAGGAGACAGAGATAGGATTGCTGTGAGTTTGAGGCCAGACTGAAACTATATAGTGAATTCCAGGTCAGCCTGGGCTACAGTGAGACCCTACCAAAAGAAAAACGTCACAATAAAATGTAGTGTGAGGGGCTAGAGAGATGGCTTGGCCATTAAAGGCATTTTGCATGCAAAGCCTGCATGTCTGAGGTCTGAGTTCAATCCCCTGTACCCACATCAAGCCAGACTTACACGTCTGGAATTTGCTTTCAGTCACAAGAAGTCCTGGTGTACCCATTCTCTCTCTCTCTCTCTCTCTCTCTCTCTCTCTCTCTCTCTCTCTCTCTCTCTCTCTCCTTCAAATACAAATCAATACAAATATTTTTTTTAGATCCAGGCAAGGTGATGCACTCCTTTAATCCCAGCCCTGGAGAGGAAGAGGTAGGAGGATCGCCATGAGTTCGAGGCCACCCTGAGACTACATAGTGAATTCCAGGTCAGCCTGAGCTAGAGCAAGACCCTACCTCCAAAAAACAAACAAACAAACACACACACACACACATACACAATTTTTTAATGTATTATCACAGATAGTAGGAAGTCATAGGTGAAATAGACATAATTAATTTAGACTCAATTAATAACCCAGTAGCCCCACTAAACTCCATGCTCTGAAGCTTATGTTAGAAATCTCTCTGAAGGAACAGACAGATTCATGAGAGTCAATAGAGCAAATGCCTCCTGCTAATGATGGTCTCACAACCTCATTGAATACATCATAGAAACAACAGCAATGTATAAGGAAGCCAATTGCCATGGAGCCTGAGATCGCTCTAAAACAGAAAGATCTTTAAAGTGAATAAAAATATAAAAGAAGTAATAGAATCAAAGCAAGGGGATTATGAAAATAATCATAATCGGAAATTATGAAAAAAACAAGAGGCAATCTGAGAATATAAATAAAAATAGACATTAAATAAAGAACTCCTACACTGTTGGTTAGATTTTTAAATGTCTCCCCAGGGAAGCTACTACTGTTGTTTGGCTCCATGGATGATAATCCTTCTGACTAGCTTAATCTCAAAGTTGTTTTAATTTGCATTTCCCTACTGCTTACAGATATTGATCATTTTTAAAAAAAAAAATTTTAGCCCAGGCTGGAAAGATGGCTCTGAGGTTAAGGCACTTGCCTCCAGTGCCTAAGGCCCTGGGCTCAATTCCCCAGGGCCCACATAAGCCAGACCCACAAGGTGGTGGCCCTGGTGCTTTCTCTCTCTCTCTCTCTCTCTCTCTCTCTCTCTCTCTCTCTCTCTCTCTCTCTCTCTCTCTCTCTCTTCTCTCTCTGCTTGAAAATGAATAAATAAAATATTTAAAAAATGTTTTTAGCCCTTTGATTTTTTTTTCTTTTCAGAACTCTGTTACGTTTCACAGCCCCCTTTTTTATTGATTTGGTTGTTTGATTATTTATTGCTTGGTTTAAATTTTTTGCTATACTCTAGATATTAATCCTCTGTCAGATGTATGGCTTCTCCCATTCTGTAGGTTGTGTCTTGACTCAGTTGATGGTTTCCTTGGCTATACAATAGCTTTTTTGTTTGTGCTATTGTTTTTTATCTTTATTATCAATGATTAGATACATTGTCATGGTTTGACACAGGTGTCCCCCACAAACAAATGAATGCATTCTCAGTGATCGATCCTCAGCTGACGGCAGTTTGGGAATTAGAACCTCGCTGGAGCTGTGTTGTTGGGGGCAGGCTTATGGGGGTTATAAGCCAGCTTCCCCTTAATAGTGTCTGGCACACCTTCCTGCCTCTGTTTGCAGTGCTCTGGTGGAGGTGATGTCCACAGTTTGCTCATGCCATCGTTTTCCCTGCCAGGATGGAGTCTCCCCTAGAATCTGTGAGCCTAATAAACCCATTCCTCCTCAAGCCGCTTTTTTTGGGTTCTTTCTGCGCAGCAACTAGAAAACTGACCACAACATACATTGTATGAGAAAAACTTGTGATGGTACCCCATTTCCCTCTTCTCTGTCCTCATCTCTCTGGGGGTCCTCCTTGGTTATAATATAGATTTTTTTATTTCTATACATAATATTGCTGAGATTTTGATTTGAACTGCATTGAATCTGTAAAATGCTTTTGTTAGGATGGCCATTTTCCCGATATTAATTCTTCCGATCTATGAATGTGGGAGAGAGGTCTTCCTCAATTTCTTTCTTCAGTGTTTTAAAGTTTTCATTCCAGAATTCTTTCATATCCTTGGATAGGGCTATCCCAAGATATTTAATTTCCTGTGGCTCTTATAAATGGAGTCATTTCCCTGATTTCATCCTCAGTATGCTTGTCATTGCTATCTAAGAATACTACTGGTTTTTGTGTGTTGATTCTGTATTCTCCCACTTTGCTGGAACTGTTTATCAGCTCTGAGAGTTTTCTGATGGAGTATTTACAGTCTCTCAAATGCAGAAGAATATCATTTGTAAATAAGGATAGTTTGACTTCTTCCTAATTGTATTTCTTTCTCTTGTCTTATCACTCTAAGGTTTCCAGCACTATGCTAAATAGCAGTGGGAAAGGGAACACCCTTGTCTTGGTCCAGACCTTAGTTGAAAGACTTCAAATTTTTCTCCACTTAGTACAATATTGGCCTTCATTGTGATGAGAAATGACCTCTTCATCCCTGAAACCTCTTTAATAAAGGTAGGTGACATTTCTAATACGTTTTTGCACTTGATTTGCAAGAATTTTATTGAAAATTTTTGGATCTATATTCATCAGGTACACTGGACTATAATTTTCTCTTTTGTGTGTATGTCTCTGTCTGGTTTCATTATGAGTGTGATGCTGACTTCACAGAAGGCGCCACAGAGCATTCCCTCCTATAAGAAGCACTGAGAATATATAACAAACTTTGATGAATTGTGGGGGGAAAGGCAAACAATATGATTTATAAAGACAGGAAGATACTTCACACACACAAAATGAGTCTATCTAAACCAAGACACGTGCGACTTAATCACTCATTACATCATTAGTAATTAGCAAGTTACCCATGATGCAATATTGTTTTATACTCATATCTTGGCAAAAGCATTAAAATTCAGACAACACAACGTTGGACTACGTAGAACAACAAAAACTCCCAAATATTCTTCCTGGTTGTGCAAACTGGACCAACCAGTTTTGCAAGTAGTGTGGTATCCCCTAACAGATTTGGACAAGTGTCTATTCTGTAACGGGAATTGTACAGTAAGGTAGAGCTGGAAAAATTCTTGTGCATTAATATCAGACCACATTTATGCACATGGAGGTATCGGCATTGCTCACAAATAAAAGTTCTGAAATGAGTTATATCATGACAAAAAAGATAGGTAAGTAGGAAGGGGTTAGTTGAAATAAGTTTAATGAGGGGAGATAAGAGAGGGTGAATAGTATCAAAATTCATTATATACATGTGTGATTTGTCAAAATAAAAATGAATTTTTAAAAAGCCCATTCTGAAATGAGGGCAATACAAATCAATAGTACAATAGGAAAAATAATGAGTTAACTTTGTACAATAATATATTACACAGCAGTAAAAATAAATTAACTTTATCTATTTACATAAATGAATCTCCATAAACATAACATGGAATAGAATAAGTTGGTAGGGGAAACTTTTGCTGTGCGTTTTCATAAAGTAAATGTTATCAATAGGCAAAGCTAAGTCATATATTATTTTTCATAAATCAGAAACACACAAAGAAAACCGAGAGAAAAGTGAACACAGAACCATAATCCCATTACCATCATGATGAGGGCATTACAACTACAAGGCTTATCAAGACAGGAATCGTTGTAAGACAATGTTTTATATTGACCAGATAATGTGTTTATGCAGGATTTTTAAAATTATAACTCTACACTGAACACAAATTTTTATGTATTCTTTTACATACATACTAAATTTCACAGTAAAAATTAAGTCAAATGGAGGAGGTCAAGCAGACGCCACATTTTGAATAAAAAGGCAATACTGTCTGTGGACATGTATATGGAAACTGGCATTTTCCCCAACGACATGCCAAATCTTCACCTTCTCTAGTCAGGTCCCTAGAGCACCCATTACACGACAAGTTCTAGGTGACTTTAATCAGAATTGTAACGGGGAGAACAGAGGAGCAGGTAGGAGAAGACACGCTATGAACAGCCTGAGCACAGCCCACATCAAAGCGTGCACAATAGATTCTTATCTGAGTCTCGTCCATGACGTCCTGGAGAGCATTTGGATGGCCGCATTTCAGTCTTCACAGGTCCTAAGAGTGAACACCTGGGCAGGTCACCTGGTGTTTTTGTAACTCACTTCACTCGTCACTACAATGAGGATGGCAAAGTGTACGCCCTTGGCTCGCAGCCTTGTGAACATTAAATAACATAACCAGCCCTCCATACCTGCCACTATCCCTTCAATCATACATACAGTATGACAAATGTTCCAGAACTTGCCTTGTATTATTTTAAGCTATCTAGATGATTTCGAGTAACAGGAGAATGTGTATAGGTTTTATGTAAATACTATGCCATTATCTGTAAGGTACCTAAACACCTGTGGATTTGATATCCAAAGGGGGGGTCTTGTATCTAAGGCCCTATGTATATCGTGGGAAGACTGTAGTCCCTTTGAAATGTCTAAAAATTAAATTTGCATCTCCATAAGTGTCGTGATTCCAAACTTATTTACCTTCAAGTTTGTCACGTGTCAAGTGCTCAATGTGATGAGGGAGAAAGGTTTTTAAAAATTACAATTTATGGGCTGGAGAGATGGCTCAGTGGTTAAGACACTTGTCTGCAAAGCCTAATGACCTGGTTTCGATTCCCCAGTTCCCACGTAAAGCCAGATTCACAAAGTAGCACATGAATCTGGAGTTTATTTGCAGTGGCTAGATACCCTATAGTGCCCATTCTCCTCTCTCTCTCTCTCTCTCTCTCTCTCTCTCTCTCTCTCTCTCTCTCTCTCTCTCTCCTTCTAGATAAATAATTTTTAATTCATAATTTGTTACTTTTCTCTCAAGCAACAGACTGACGTTGAACAGCTAGGAGACATGACTCAGCCTCTTCAATATCACAGATTGAGAATAAATAAAAATATAAAACTTTCCAGATAATGAATTCTTATCAAACAGATAGTGTGTTGTGCTGATGTGATTTACGAACAGAAGAAAAATCAGCATTACTATAAAAGGGGAAAGAGTCAATGAAGGTGGTGGAAAATGCCACAGCTTTTTACTACTGTGTGGGGGAAGAAAAACACAACGCAGTATTTTAAAGGCCAAATTTAATGGATTCCCAAGGTTGTGCTACTGTGGAAGAGGAATTAAAATCAGTCATTCCAAAATGTAAAATACCATGGAAGATAAAGTAATAAAACATGGTATACTTTAAGTGAATAGTCCAATTAGCCCAACTCCAGGGAGAACTTAAATCAGAATGTAACTTTATATGAGCAGAACAAGGGGTGCCCATTTGCACTTACTGAAAAGAAGGACCAGAAAGAAGGAAAACCACAGCAATTAGGTAGTAATATGTTGTCTCAGAGCAGAGCTAATCATCCGGGAAATCCCAGGGCTCTAATCCCCCCACATGTTTCATTTGAGGGATACTCAATGCCTACATCCCAAATTGGAATATTTCAAGTCTGGAGAAAACAGAAGAAATGTCAACTGCACTTTATCCTCATCAAGAATACGACATACGCTGAAGAGTGGGAGCAGCAGGGAGCTTAGAGCTGCTTCGTTCCATGATGTCTTCACAGACATTGACCTGAAGTTTATCAAAATTAAGTGTCCTGGAAGAAATCCATGAGCCAACTGGTGGCATTTATTACTGAAATATCAAAGACAATATAATTTCTCTTGAAATCTGTGTTATAAACACTTCCAGATGACACCAAAAATTTTTAACTTTTCATTTAAAAAAACACATGCTATAAACCTACTGTGTATAAAAATCTATAGCAAAATTTTTCGAAAGTTTTCCTTCTTTTAAAAACATCCACACAGCTTAAATGTCAAGAGAATTATGACATATCTTCCTATTCTCCAAAAAAGTATATTTGGATTTAATGACAGAGAAGAGAATGTAAAAGGCGCTTTCATTTCGGTATTTTCTTTTTTCCATTATCATTCTGGACATGATCTACTGTAGTATATCTTCCAAGCTGTTATATCTCACCATCTGGTTAACCTTATCAGGAAAGCTCTACAAAACCAATCCTACACATTAGAATTTCATCCTTGGGCCGAGCTATCCTGGCCACAAAGACCGGCATAAAACAGAGATAAATTCTTATGGAGGGAAGAAATGGGCTCCATTATCTGTGTGTGATTGAATTCAACTGGAAGAGCTGAACGGGTAACAAGCCATCATAAGGACCGCTGGGGGACAGGAGAGCCAGTGCAGACCAGACAATGCTGGTCACTTGGTTCCCCACGACCCACGCATCAGGAAGTGAAAATGCCCAGGAACAAATTTATTTAGACATTAGAGTTTTGAAAGATATGAATGCTGGATCCGCAGGACTCCTCACTAGAAAATATTTGACTCGCCAATATTTTGGATCAAATCAGATTTGATGCAAGCGTTATTCCAACCCCACAATGGTGGCACAGCTAATCCACTCATATGCAATGGTAAGAACTCCCGAAAACTGTGCCACCAGAATTAGATTCAAGCCAAACCTTTTTGCAAAATATGGTCCTGGGAAACACACATTTCAGCCTGGAGAATTGATTCGATGGCCCCAGCAGATTTGACTGGTGTTACAAGATGACCTCCCCTGACACACTTATGTCCTTGTCACCTTTGTTTGGATTAAGTCTAAGCAGGAAGAAGTGGCTTTGCAAATAGAATTGTGGTATATGAACATTTGGGACCTAAGATATTATGGAGATGAAGAAAGCAGAAGGTATTGTGAGAGCCGTGGTGGGGGAGAATATCAGAGGCATGGCACCCCTCAGTAACAACACACTTGGGTCAGGAGAACCCGGCTGAATACTAGGCTATCCATGGTCCCCTACCACAAAGACTGATACAGATGGCCCACGGAGGAGGATATCCTGCTGACTGGGGATGGGTAAGGGGGGCAATGAGGAATTGGGGTTAACAACTCATTGTTGGCCCACTAAACAATGTAACTCATTATGGACAATAAAAAAAATTTAAAAAGCAAAAAAGAAAGCAGAAGGTGAAGTGCTAAACGATGATCACAGCTTCGTTCCCAGGGGGTGCTATGATCATGCCTGTGGTTTGGGTTTTTGGTAATTCAAAAACTATCTCCTCATCTCTCTTCACACAATAATAAAAAAAAGCCTAGTGTAGTGGTGTTTCACCCAAGGAGCATTCATGACACCCCCACTGAGCTTTTCCTTGCATTCCCAGCGAATGCCAAGAACTTCCAAAATGCATTACCATGCAAATGTCTTGGGTGCCTCTACTATACATTTATATTGCAAGGTAATCAATAAATTATTATTATTTCAATATTTATTGGAATCTCAGAATAAAAAAGAAGACAGATTACACAAATTCATCTTGTGTGATGAATGGATGTTCTGGCGGAAGGCACCCGCTGATGGAAGAGGTCAGTATGCAGACTATATTACTGAATATTTCAACCCTGGCTGTAAATATAGTATCTGTTTCTCTTTGGGACTGTCACACTGAGTGCAGTATAAAAGACAATAAATTTCAACAGATTAATTAACTCTTTGGTTACTGGGGCTGTGTGTCACCTATCCTGGCACCTAATAAAAATTCCTTTAATGCCAAGACATAAAGAAGGGCCTCTTTGGAAATGAGTTATTAACAGCATTTCGTGAATAGATGGGGAAATTGTAGCCGAGCCATTAAGTGTCATAAAGTGCAGCAAAGGCTGCTGGGGGCCTCTGAGGGACGCCAGGCAATACCATAACAATCAAATCTGAGATGGGAGAGGGATTGAGCTGTCCACTCAGAATTTTTATATTGTCAAAGAGCAGCGGGGAAATAATGTGATCAGGAAGTGAATTAACCTTGTGTGTGAAAGGAAGGGGATGATCTGATGGAAAGGCAGTAAAGTAAAAATCACTCCATAATGCCGACATTGCAGGAGAGCCGCCAGGGGCCCCTCGTGTCTGCAGGCTGTCGGAGAACAGATCCTGCCCTCTAAGTATGATAAACCCATTACCTGTGTGCACCCATAATTGGAATACAGGAATACATGTATTCATGCTCTTTTACTTCTTCAGGCTCTCCGTGTTATATACCCATAGAGCATTAATTCCTACAAATGCTCTGTCTTTGCAGGCTCCTACAAACAACGGGACTGTCTGGGGCTGTCAGGGAGCAAGCAGTCAGGGAGGGAGGGAGGAAACACTGCATTTGTGTTAAAAGAATTTGTATCTGTTTGCCTTCTCACACCAGGGCCCCCTGCCCACATACTCTCTGGATGCCTAGCTAACATAATTTTAGAGTTCAAAGTAAGAGTTCCAACAGGCAGAAAAAAAAAATAAGGAACAAAGACCCAATCCCATGTTTAGTATTAATGCTCACATAACTATCTTTCAAAATGTAAACTGTGTTTGCTTTCTTGAGGCTAGACCTCAATGTAAGACATTTTTTAGTTTAACTCATAATACAAAAAGAATGTAGAAATAAGAATGTAATAAATTAATTAGGTTTTTCTGGAGACAGCACCTTTAGGTTAAGTTATTAAGGAGAATCAAACCCAACAATTAGTGACAAATGCATGTTTAGCACACAAAACATCTATCACATACTTTGAATGTGTCACATAGATTAACTCATGTTACCTGCATGATAAACCTATGATAGGTACCATTTATTTTTCAGGAAAATGGAGCACAGAAATGTTAAGTAGTGAGTCAAGCCACGAGGCTTATTTATTTATTTAATTATATCTTTATTATCCATAATTAGATACACTGAACGAGCAATTAATGTGTTGGTATCCCCAATTCCCCAAATTCCCTCCTCCCTGTCCCCAATTGGCTGGATAGCCTCCTCTGTAAGCAAACTGGCTCAGTCCATGGGGCAGGGAGTTATGGATAGCCTAGGAGTCAACCTGGTTCCACGTGGCTTATTTAAACCCTCAAAGACCTGATTCTAAGAGCCTTTGTTCTTTGTCACTGAAGAAATGTTTACCAAAAGATAGTTAACACATCTAACATAAAACTCATTTTACGCTTCCAAAACAATGAATACTATATTTGTGCACTGATGATCTTTAAATTGCATATGACTATGCATAAACCATGTGTGGTATCTCGTAACTTCTTCCACTGACCTTCGTTCTTCCCCATGACCAATTATTCTGTCTGTTGAAGAGTGTTTCCACTAGCCTACCCTGCTCTCTGATCCTGTCTCTCCTTTCAGCCACCAGGTCCCCTGGAAGTAAGCTTCTCTGACGCCACTTTGACAACTGCATACAGACCTGAGTCTTCCTCAGATTCCCCCAGGAACTGCTGTGCTAAACTCAAATGTCACTTTATATGCCTTCATTTTGTTTGACCTTTGGCAAATAGGACACAATTATCCACTCCGTGATTCTGGAAAATTCCCCCTGGCTCCGTCTTGCATTCCTCCTGCCAACTGTCTCACCTGGTTTTCTTCTGAGTCCTCCTCTCCCCACATGTCAGGTGGCAAAGCTTTTCCCACTCCCCATGGTCACGTCATCTATGACACAGATTCATAAACCATGTGTTGCTAATCATGATTACGTCTTTATCTCCTCTCCTTGGTTCATACACAAATGTCATGCTTATCCCTGATATACCAATGTAGTGTCTTACAAACCTCTCAAGTTGAACAAATCAAAAATGGAACTCACTTCCCCATGACAGCTAGTCTTCTGCAAACACACACACACACACACACACACACACACACACACACACACACACACACACACACACACAGAGAGAGAGAGAGAGAGAGAGAGAGAGAGAGAGAGAGAGAGAATTAAAAACCAAACAACAACAAATTACTTCCATCCAGCTGCTTAGTCTCAAAGTCTAGGTCCTGTTTCATTCTCCTCATTCCTTCTCAGGCTCCAGCTACCAATCATCAGCATAGGTCCAAACCTCTACTCTGTCCATCTACTAGGGACTGGCTGGAGGGCAGATATTTCACCCGGCTCTGGGCATCAAGAATGAGATTTGGGGGCTGGAGGATTGCTCAGTGGTTAAGTTGCTCCAGAGCCTAAGGATCCGGGTTCAATTCCAGTGCCCATGTAAGCCAGACACACAAGCATGCATCTGGAGTTTGTTTGCAGTTGCTAGAGGCCCTGGTTATACCCATGTGCTTGTTCTCTCTCTCTCTCTCTCTCTCTCTCTCTCTCTCTCTCTCTCTCTCTCTCTCTCTCTCTTTCTCTCTCTCTCTCTCCTTTCAAATAAAATCTTTTTTAAAATAATGTTATTTTCCTTATCTATAAATGACACACAGGAGGACATGCCTCAATTTCATTGACTGAAATTGCCAACAGGTCTGTGGTTCTGTGAGGAGTTGCTACAGTCAGGACAACCAGACAGAAAGAGGGTGTTCACTTAGGTTCATGCAGCTGGTATGTGACCGGAGCACCATCCTCCCTCTGCACTCACCATCAAGTGGTTCAGAGAAATAATCATTGTTTTAAATACTTTCAGTCAGCTCTTGTATCACTGGAAGCCAAACACCTTTTAACTGGGATGTTCTCTCTCCATCAGTTATCTGCATAATGAATTACTTCAAAATTTAGCCAGTTAAACCAACAATAAATATGATATCTTTCACACACCCAGCAAGTCACAAATTCTAAATAGTGTGAGTGTTGCTCAGTGGTAGACCACTTGCCTAGCAGACATAAGGTTCTAAACTCAATCTCCAACATTGCTGTCAAAAATATAAAAACTAATAGTCTAAATAAAAGTGGGTAGAAATGTACCTCAGGAGTAATTTGCCTTGTCCTGGGTTTTGGCTCAGGGATTGCTAAATACATACATACATACATACATACATACATACATACATACACACACACATACATACACAATACATACACACACATACATACATACATACATACATACATACATACATACATACATATACATACATCTGCTTGGCTGAGTCCTGGTCTGGAGGTTATGGACATGCTGTGGACCAAGCCAGAGACAACTGAAGGCTGGCCTGTGGCAGGAGGATGCCTTTCAGAACAGGTGATTAGGTTAACTCACACACACAGCTTAGTACCTGCTCTCCTCAGGCAGGGGACTGCTCCCAGTGTGAGCCATCCAACAGGAAGGGGACAGATGACACACAGTTCTCTCTATGACCTCATCACAGAACTCACACATCTGCCCCATTTTGTTCATTGAGGGAATCTCTAACTCCAATCCCAATTTAGGAGGAAATTGAGCTCTGAGCAAGGTAAGCATCTGTAGACATTTTTAAACCACAATGTGCAGCTTCTCTTTGCTCTCTTTTCCCAGGGATCTTCCACATCCTGACACCTGCTAGACTCCTGTCTACCTCCAAGTGCCTTCGTATGAGCACACACCTATCTGGAGGGTGTTCTTTCACTGACTGACTGCCCCCCAACACCTTTCTAAAGTAGTGCCCCCCACCTCATTAATCTTGTTCATTGCCTCTGTCTGTTCTACATGGAGAACCTGTTAGCTTACCATCCCCATTCCTAACAGTGTCTGGTGGGCAGTAGGCACTTAAAGAAATTAGGGACCAAATGAGTGCATGAATGAATAAAAGTACGTAGGCATGTGTTCACAAAATGTTTTCAAAAAGCCATTCAGAGGGAAATGTCTACACTGATAAGGTAGTTAATAAGTTGAATGTGGAAAATGACATTATGGTCTTTTTAAAATATTTAAAAGTCTATCATGGGGAAAAGATTATTCTTTATAATTCATAGAGCTGAATTAAAATGAATGAGTGAAAATTATGGGAAAACAGAATTGAGTTGAATAAAAAGAAGACCTTTCTAATGACGATGGTTAGATTTAAAGAAGTCAAACCAGTCCACTTAGGAAGTAATCTTCCTGTCACCTGAAACACTTAAACTCAAGCTAAGACAACCTGACTGTAATGTCACAGAGAAAGTTGGATCCAGAGACAAACTGAACCAAATGACCCCCAGCTTCTTTCTACATTCTAAGACTCTCTATGAAAACTCAACAAAATTTTTGTTTAAAAATTAAAATCCATGAGAAAATATTTCTTTCAATAAATTCTTATTGAGACCTTGATAATGCAGAAAATAAAAATTTTAGAAAACATTTACTTTTGGGGTTTAAAAGTAGCATATTTTAAAACCTAAATATTCTCATACATTGAAAAAATGTAGTCACTGAACTTGAGGCCGATAAGTATTTAATCAGATGCTTTGGTATGAAGTCTGCTTCCCCATCTTTCTGGAAAAATAGACTTAGTTTTAGTTTTTAACCTGTTCATTGAATCAATATTTTAAAATTGACTAAGACAAAAATTATTCTTTTAAAAGGTATGGTTTGATAGGTGAAAAGAAAATCTATGTTCCAACTATGCTCTGGAATATTACACAGTGATTTTAAAAAAGAATAAAAATGAATCCAGGCCTGGTGGTTCAGACCTACCCAGCTACTTGGGAGACTGAGGCACGAGGATATATTTCAATCTCAAGGCCAGCCTAGGAAATTTAGTGAGAGCCTGCTTCAAAGCAAAAACTAAAGAGAGGGCTGAGGAAGTCGTTCCAGGTAGAGTGCTTGGCTAGCATGCCTAGGTTCAATCTCCAGTACCATGGAAGAAAGGAAGAGTGGGAGAGAAGCAAGGGAAGGGAAAGAAAAGGAGGGGAGGGAATATGAAGCCGTATCACAGGCCTCACATGGAGGTCATGGAAGCCACGGGGACCATGGTACAGAGCTGTGAAGGTAAACCATGGGTTGCAGTGAAAACCCCAGAATGTCGGGGATCCCAACTGTGGGGTGACCTCCAAGAAAAGCTTCTAGCTCACTTGGATGGATTCTGTTCAGGAAGCAAGCAGCACAGCTGGACGGCGGAGTAGTTCAAGTCCTTTGGATCCCACAGGATTTCTGAGTACCAGGTTCTGGTGGTGAATCTGAAGGATTTGATGTTTGCCCTGTTGTTTACAATCTTTCCCTACTGGTCCCCGTCCTCTCTTGTGAATGGAAATATGGGCACTGTGCCATGATTATGTGGGAAGTGGGTAACTTGTGTTTTGATTTTAGAGGGCTCACGGTTAGGAAACCTTCTTGAGTCACAGATGAAACTTTTGACTATCAACTTTTGAAATGAGCTGGGATTAGTAAAGACTATGGGGACTTTCAAAGTTGGACTGAAAGCATTTGTATCATGGACCATAAGTCTATGGGGGGCCAGGGCAGAATGTGGTGGTTTGAATGTGAAATTGCCCCCATAGCATCAAATGCTTGTGATTAAGCCCCCTACTTAGTCCTCAGCTGTAGAAGCCTTTGATATGGAGCCTTTGTAGAGCTGATGCATCATTAGTGACAGGGCTTTTATAGTTCGATTCATCAGGCTCTATTTCCTACTTCTCCCTAAGAGTTGAGTACTAGCTGTGAAAACATTTTCCAGAGATAGGCTCACTATAAAAACAGAGTAACATTTGACTACAAAATATCACTCCTTAGGTGCTATTTTTTAAGGGGGGAAAAGCACTAATAGTATTGTGTTAGTAATTGTGAATACAAGTAGAAAGTAAAAGGGGAAGAAGACATGACGTAACTAGTGAGTAGCATCAGGCTGATGGATAAGAAACAGAGGAGAGGAGCCTAAACAAAAGGGGGGAATAGGGTGGTGATGTAGAAGTTTTAATTAAAAGTTGACTAAGAAGAGAGGAAAAAAAGGTTTGTAATCAGATAACAAAACAGGAGAATAGCCCTGTGATGGTTAGGTTTTGTTGTCAACTTGATCTTTTTAATTATCTTGGGTGGGTCTCTGATGTTGTTCACAGGAAGGCAGCCCTCTCAGTAGGGGACAGGATGTAAGGAGACTCAGGAAGCCATTAAGTCTGGGAAAAGGTTGTAAGACCCCACCCTAAGGCTATATAAAGGGGAAGAAATTCTCTCCTTAGCCCCCTGCCTGTGTTGTTGTTGTTCTGTGTGTGGTGATGGTGATGGGTTTCTCTCTCTGCCAGGACTGTGGAGGGGGGTGAGCCTCTTTCACCTTTGTGGAACTTCCCCTGGATCTGTAGCATCAGTAAGTCTTTTCCTCCTTTAAACTGTGCCTGGTTTGGAGGTTCATCCAGTGGTGAGTGACTGTGACAGCTGTGGAAGACACATAAGCTATTAAAACTGGCTTGCCTAATTTTTGAATTAAAAAATCATTTTATTGACAACCTTCATACATATGCACAATAAACCTTAATCATAATACCTTCCCACTACCTTCCTGTGTAGCCCCTTCCATAGAACCCCTTCTTTTTTTTAACTAGTCCCTTTTCTATTTGGATGACATCATTTTTCACTCATATTGTGCAGGTCTTGGGTAAGTGGCTTAAACTACTGTGAGATCATAAATACCAGCCTCTGTATAAAGAAGAAATTGCTGTTCTCACTTTTCATTACAAAGCCTCTGTTTTCAGATAGCACTGCCTATTGAGGACACTCAAAACTCATTACCATTCTGAGAAGTGGGGTGAGATTGGGTGTTCAGTACTAAAAGACATCTCTGTCATATCCTCCAAGGCTCAGGGGCCATGGTGGAAGAGGTGGTGGAGAGAAAGTAAGAGAGAGTAGATGGGGAGGACTGCTCTGAAATTTGGATTTGACTCTGCTGGGAGTCCCTCTGTGCTCCTCTCCCCTCTGAGTTCTGTCCCGGAAGTGGCTGTCAAGGACTTCTCTCTGAGGATCCCAGATACACTTCTGTGTGAAGTTCCCTCATGGAGACAAGTGGCTCTGGAGGCTGGTATAGCTGAGACAAACCACTCAGCTGTTGCTGTTTTGATGAGTTTGGGTAGGCAGATGGTGGCTGGTTCATGGATTGCTCTGGGAACATGGTTTCCCAGTTCACTGATAGCACTTGCTGAAAGGCCACTATACTGAGATCCCAACTGAAGCAGCTTCTGAGGGAAATTCCCTGGAGAGGCTGTGGAGGTAGATCTGACAGTGGTGGTGGGGTGAAGGGTCCTCTGTGGGAGAAGTTCACTGAGGTGATAGACAAGTGGATCACACAGATGGAGACGTAGCTGATCAAGCGGAACCATCCTCCTTTTAATGTGTCCCCATGACTAGAAATAGCCACTCGCTCAGGCGTGGCTTCTAAACTGTCATCTTACCCAGAACTCTTGCTAATGAAAATGTTTAAAGAAAAAAAAATTGGATATCTTCTTTACCAGCCTCTTCTCTAACACAGGGCACCCAAAGGACCAGGCTGCATTAATGATTTCAGTTTGTATGGCTCCCTACTTCATGTCTTGGGAGAAGAGTTCTTCCAGGGAGTCCAGAACTTCTAATCCAGCAGAAAAATGGGAAGCAGAACTTCCTCCAGTGAGAAGGATCAATACTACTTTCTGGTCTTGGGTCCTAGGCTCATGTACTCCAGCTCCAAGAGTATCCTGGACAATGGCATCTCAATCCTCTTGGCGATTTTGTTCCTGGGGGAGGATTGTTGCTGATGTTTGCTAGACATACGCTATTGGTGCCAACTGCTTCAGGTGATGCAGTAGATGGCAGGACCAAGTGGGGTCCCTCGGCCATATGCCCCCTGGGCCATCTCCTTTACCACAAAGAGCCTTCTTTATTCAGCAGCAATATGTCAATTTGAAAGTCTATCACATAAACATGGGGGCAGAGCAAACTCATTTCAAGAGAGGTGTCAATTCTTTAAGAACAAGCCAGTACCCTTTCCACATTGATGGAATTACATCCATGACACGGGGCAATGACTTCCGAAATGAGTCCTAGAATTTCCTTTCTTCTTTGTTTCCCTCCCTGACCTACATTCTGATTCCAACACACAACTGTTATCTCAAATGCCTGCCTGAGAAGAAACCCAACTAAAAATATGTTTCACAACCTCTCCCAAAATAAGATGTTCCTTACTTTGGCACCACACACACACACACACACACACACACACACACACACACACACACACACACACACATACACATCTTCCTATGGAACAAGTACTTACCTACTCTTTATATCCAATTAGCATTTCAAGTCTATAAAAGACACGAAGTAACTAACTATAGGACTAAATCACACTTGAGATTCCTTCAAGAAAGTTATTAGAACCCTGGGTAAAGTCAGCACGGATTAAGAAGATACATTTCAAATACGAGTCCATAGGCCACAGCGCCTTGGCTTCCACTCCTGCTTCTGGCCCTGGTAACTGTATCCACCTTGCTTCATTGGTCAAAGGCCTCTGCTGGTTGGCTGCTGCTCTGGAATCCCATCTTCAACACCATCGCCATCCCTAGTACCCTGGAAGCCTCTGCTCATGCGTCACTTTCATCCACACCTTCCCCTGGGTCACTGTGATGTCACTGCACACCAAAGAGTTCCAAACACCCTATTTGCCAGCAACATAATCCAAATTCTGTCGTAGAATTCTGAGCGCCCTCCCTCCCACGCTTTCTTCTTGAATCAATATTTTTAGTTTGTTATTCTGTAAGCATAACCTCACCATATGCGTGAAGATAGGTTATTTGGGAAATCCTTATACTATACTATACTATATGTTATAATATACTATTCTATATTATTCTATTCTATTCTTTTCTATACTATTCTATATTATTCTATTCTGTTCTATTCTATACTATTCTATACTCTACTACTCTATACATACTATACTATGCTATGCTATTCTATTCTATACTATTCTATATTATACTATTATATTCCATACTATTTTATACTATACTATTCTATTCTATACTATGCTATGCTATTCTATACTATTCTATTCTATACTATTCTATACTACTTTATACTATACTGTGACAGTTAGGTGTGTGTAGGGACCACTCCTCCCCTTCCAGCTCCTCCCCTTGAATGGAAGGTGTCTAGTTAGAGCTACAACCTAGGTGATAAAACTGATTGGTCAGATATGAACCAATCAGCTGTCCCTCTAACTCACCTGGGGAGGACTTAAAACTAGCTTCCCTAGAGGAAGTAGGCCTCTTCTTCACACACATGGCAATGGAGTAGGATGGCTGCTGACCCAGGCCTCAGTGAGGTAAGGCCTGTACCCCTACCCCACTGGTGTAGGGGGGCAGGCTCCACACCTTTTCTCTCACGAACCTCTCTTTTTCATAAAGGGAGCTTTCTGTTATCTTTTCTTGGGCTGTTTATCTAACTAAATAGTAAAAGCTCTGTAAACTCTGGCATGTGTTTTCCCCACACTGGTGGCAGGAAAACTCTATGACTTCCCACATCCAATTTCCTCATCCAACTCCCCTTTTCCTAATCTACTAAATTAGAATAAAGGTGTAATTAAAATTTAATTCTGTCCCTGTGTACAATTCTTTGACATTAGAGGACAAGAACTCAGAGTAGGAGGAGGGGGAAGGGAGGATTCCAAAACTTTCTCTCTCCCCATTGCTTATTACTATTAATTAGCAGCAACCTGTATCAATACTATACTATTCTATACTATATACTATGCTATGCTATGCTATTCTATACTATTCTAGTCTATATTATTTTATACTATACTATACTATACTGACAAGCAAGGAGGAAACAGGAGAGGAACAGACAAGAGAAGATTACTGAAGATGCTGTCGTGGGCAACAAGAACACAGTTCCCACAGAACCTCTGGAGGTCCACACGGATAACCCGCAGGGTACTTACTACTTCTAAGAACGCTGCTGTTTCTGCACAAGCCCAGCGCAACCATAAACTGTGTATAACTGACCACGACCCCGTCGTCTGGGTGCCATCCACCCGGGCTCTGGCCTTGCCCTGGAACTTGACTTGGTCAACCATTCTGGGGAAAGTCTGATGGCTGGTGTGTCCCCCGGGTGTGGGATGGACATTCCAAGGGCAAAGACAACCCCTGACCTCCACGTGACCCTGCAGGCCCACTCCCCCCACCAAGCAGACAATCACGTGACAAGGACCCCGGGTGCGCGGAAGAGCGGGTTCAAAAGGGAGAGACGCCCGGAAGTAGAGGAAGTCACTGGAGCGCACAGAGCATGCGCAGGAGGAGCCCCAGGCGCAGGTTCTCGCCCCTCCCCTCCGCGCGCACTGGGCATGCGCGAGGGCGAAAGGGGGAGCGCGGGGGATCGGAGCGAGGGGCGTGGCCTCGCGCCTGCGCACGCGCGCGGGGATCCGTAGGCGGAAGTGTGGCGCGGTGGCGGGCGATGCGGACGCGGCGGTGGGCAGCGGAGGTGATGGCGCTGGGTTGGGGAGCCCCGACCGTTCGGGGGTGGTGGTCACTTCCAGGGGACCGGGACCCCCCGAGCAGCGTGACGCTGCGCCGGGGCGGAAGCGGGCGCCGGGCACTTCCGGTTCCGGGCCTCCTGCCGGCGGGGGTCCCTTCGGGGCTGGCGGGGGACCCCGGTGACGTCACCCCCGCGCTCTGGGGCGCTTTTCTCGAGAATTCCGCCGGTCTCCGTGTGCAGTTCGGGAGCACTTCCGGGTCTGGTTGGAGCAGTCGGGGCACTTCCGGGTCAATGGACTGCAGCTGGGGCCTCGACTCTCCCTCTTGTCCTTTTCTGTTTTCCCTTCAAAGTAGTGTATGGATGTGGGATTTCTTAAAATAAATACTTGTTTGAGACAGACTAGGAATGGGCGTGCCAGGGCTCCTGCGCATGCGCCACTCTCTGCACCTGTCATTTCGTGGGTCCCTGGGGAATCGAACCCCTCAACAATCACCCCAGCCCCAGAGTCATTCATTCATTCATTTTAATATTGGACGTCTGTAGGCTATCAAGCTACAGAATTGTAATTAGACTTTGTTAAGTGAATTGAAATAAACGCGGGAGAAAGACTGACACAGCCATCATGTGAAAATAATTTAGGGGGAATGTTTATACTTAATATCGATTAAGTCCTAATGCATTAGCCTTCTCCCTTCGGGACGGGGGACAAGTGTAAGTTCAAAATGACCATTTCCTCACGCTTCGTTTCCTTGGTTTATAGTCCTACTCTGTAGTCCGTGATTAATGTCCAGAGTGAAGTTAAGGCATAATGTCAGGACCCCTTCATTTGTCACTTGAGTGTGCAAGATTATGGATGGAATCGCTTTTGTTTTTTCAGGTTACTCATATGATATATTTTCCTCCCAGCCTGACTTTTTCTAGTGGAAACCATTTTATCTTTCATGCTGGGAAAGCCAAATTAAGGAACCAGCTGAGATAATGTTTATTTCCGTAGATCATTGTGTAAGTCACTGTTATTGTTGCTTGTGATTTTGGAATGTACAGTATGTGCTGGAAAGACTGTGTTTTAGCTGTTCTCTGTAACTCAAGGGCTAAGGGGACTTGTTCGTTATGAGTTTGGGCAGCAATCCATGTGAGATTTCTTTCTATTTTAGCTTCAAGGGTTATTGTGACCATCAAAAGCAAACAAAGATATTGATCATTTAGCTTGAAAATAATTTTAACTCCATACATTCTTTTTGCTTGTTTCTTGTTTTTGTTGTTTGTTTTGTTTTTAGAGGTGTCTGCAGCTTTGGCTGCTGTGGCACTGTCTCAAGCACATGCTGACCTCAAACAGCAATCTTCTGAGGGGGCTTCCCCAGGGCTGGTGTTCCAGGCTTTAGCCACCACCTCTGGCCCATGTTTGTCCTGTGTTCCAGCCTCCACTGCAGTTTCTTTACATGACAGTTAGTACGGCATTAATGTTTGAAGTAGGGAATGGCAACCTCAGTGCTCAGAGACTTGAAATGTGAGGCTTTTACCAGTCGTGGTTTGTGACCATGTTAGACTGCAGGCCAAGTGCAAAGCTTTATGGGGCGGGTTTGTGGTGCTGACACATCAGGCAGCAGGAAATGGATCTGTTTCCATGTTCATTACACATGTGTTGTGGCGGGCTGGAGGGATGGCTCAGCAGTTAAGATATTTGCCTGCAAAGCCGAAGGACCAGAGTTTGATTCCCCAGTATCCATGTAAAGCCAGACACACAAGGTGGCCTATGTGTCTGGGGTTCATTTGCAGTGGCTGGAGACTCTGGAGCACCCATTCTCTTTGTCTGCCTCTTTCTCTCTCTCTGTCTCAAATAAAAAGTAAGTAAAAAATAAACTTGTAACATGTTTTTTGGGAAAGGAGCAATAGCAGTAGTGTAGCACACATGTTTAGAAACCATTGTGTTTTAAAAAGTTGTGCCTAGATCTGCAGGAAGGGTGTGTGAGGAGTTTTAAAGTTGTGGGACACACTCGCCTGTGTACTTAGAGCACACTTACACTTTGCAAAATTTGTAGCATGCTACTGTAGCCAAATGGTTTGTGTAATTGCTTATTTCCTTCTCTAGGACCTGACACAGCAGACAGAAGAAAGACTGAACCCCCCAAAGAGGAAACCAGCAAGGATCACTTTGCAAGCCCTGAATGTAGCAAAATAAGAACAATGGATCTCAAGTTCAACAACCCTAGGAAATATATCTCTATTACTGTGCCATCCAAAACCCAAGCAATGTCTCCACACATCAAGTCAATTGATGACATTGTCGTACTTGGCATAAATCTTAGCAACTTCAGCAAAGTTACTCAATTTTTTATATGTGTTGCTGGAGTTTTTATATTTTATCTAATTTATGGATATTTACAGGTAAAAGCCAGTTTATCATAATGTTAATCATTTGTAACAGTTAATGTCAGCATGAGTATTTATTGTTTTGTTCATGCTATTTTTACTTACAGGTTAACAAGATTTTGTAGTATCATAGGGCTTCTTAAATGCACTACTGAAAATCAATATCAAGATTTTAAGAGTCTTAAAAACAAAGTTATGAAAGTAAATTTTTAATTTTTAAGAAAATGTAGGTAATAGCAACCATTGGTAATTTTTTTTTTTGGGGGGGGGTGGTTCTGAGGTAGGGTCTCACTGCCTAGCCCAGGCTGACCTTGAAATCACTATAGTCTCAGGGTAGCCTCGAACTCTTGGAGATCTCCTACCTCTGTCTCCCAAGTGCTGGGACTTTAAAGGCATACACCACCATACCTGGCCCCATTGGTAATTTGTAAAAGAGTTAATGATTCAAGTTTTGGTTAGTGTCTGAGAACAAGATTCTTCAACTTCATACATAAAAGGATATTTGTTTTGTTTGTTTGTTTGTTTGTTTCAGAAAGCCCACACTGGCTTCAGCCTCCCAATGCTGGGATTGCCTGCATTGCTAGCACACCCAGCATGAGGTCAATTTTATGACATAACGCTGAGAGAAAATGACGCACAGTCTACCTTTGCACCCCTTCCCCCCCCGTGTTGGGTGGGTGATCTTTGAACCATTCTTTCATTTCCTTTGAGGAACCTGCTGGGGTCTCAACCCTGCTTCTTTCCTTCTCTGATTTGACTCTGCTAAGATCTTATTTTCAGTGATTTTTGTCCATGCACATTTCTTTCAGTGCAGTGGCTCCTCTCATATTTGCTTCATAGTTCAGTATAGTTGTGTGATTTGACCAGCAGTGAATTCTTGATCTCCAGAACAGTGGCTGGATGCGTAAAGATTCACACCAGTGTTAACAGTATGCTTGGAGGGGGTGCAGCGTTATTCATGGACCTCTAGCCCATTGAAAATTTGTATAATGCAATCAAGGCACATAAGGGAGCTTTTGTAATTCAAGAAAAGGGTTGTGCTGCATGTTCTTAAACGGGATACTGCTGATACTCTGATATCAGCGCTGATAAGTTAGGGTGACCCTAACCATCTTACCCCCTCTGGATTTTTTAGAAAGGTGAATTACAGGGTTAGGTGCAAATGCTGCAGAATTGTGACTTCAGCTAGCTCATAAGAAAGTGTGTAGAATGTAAAAACTAATAGAAAATGTTACTAACAAGACATAGTACATTACAGTAAGAAATTGGGACGAATTTCTTGTTTAGAAACAATTTTCCCTTCAGAATAACTATTACAAATAGCTTGGGAACACAAGTAGCCATTGAAGATAATATAAATTAGGGAAATAACTATAAATTTTATTAGCTACTTATATAATTATTTGACTAATTATTAGACTTTCTACGCTCTGTTTGTTGCACAAACCACTACAAAATTTGTTTGTAGCTTTGTCAGTTTGTGAGAACTGTCAGTGATATTAAATCTTACCATAATGTATTTCAGAACAGGTCAAGTACAGTACTGGGATTTGCTAATGTAACTATTATGTATAGTCCCTATGAATTATATAAAGTGTAATTTACTCAGTTACAATTAAACTTGATACCTTTAGAATATTTACCAGCTTGTTAAAATAGCAGTAATTAATATGCATGTGCTTCATAACTTAATGCTATGTTTAGATAGAGTAAACATCCCCTAGACACGCTGTTTTATAAAATCTGACGCAAGGATTTTCAAAATAATGTATGAATACATTCCTAGTGAAAAACAGGTCTAGATGTCAGACTTTGTTAATAAGAATTTTATTTTAAGTTCTTAAATCAGCCACTTAATTTTGTTCTGGAAAAAAATTTTTCTTTAATGAAGAAGCATATGGAGATGTGTTTAGTTACTTTTCTGTTGATTTTCATGCTTGAGTGTGTAGTGTGTACTCTATGGAAAGGACTTCTAACCTGGCTTGAGTTACCTTTAAGCAGTAGCTGGAGACTCTGGAGCAATTACCTTTAAGCCTTGCGGGGCTCTAAGTTTGTTTTTGAATCAGGAATGTAGCTTTGTTTCTTTAAGATGTGCTCATGAGACCTGGCAGAGGCAGCCGGTCTCCCCCTTGAACTTACCAGTGTGCCTGTGTTCCTCACAGGAGCTGATCTTCTCCGTGGAGGGTTTCAAGCCATACGGCTGGTACCTCACCCTGGTACAATTTGCACTCTACTCCATGTTCGGTTTCATAGAGATTCAGCTCATTCAGGACAAAAAGAGGAGGTATGTGGCTCGCGTGTTCATGGATGAGCTCAGGACTGCCAACACTCTGAAGCCAGAGTTTGCCATGTTGCCTGTGCATGAGCTTTACAGTTCCTGTTAACATCTAATCATGAATCTTATCAGTATGAACAACTTACTAAGGTGATAAGCCTCTTAAGTTAGTAAGCTGAGGCTCAATTCCTGGTAAAAACATTTCCTTAAAATGTGAGGAAGTATTCAGCTGCACATGGTTTTAGAAAGCTCGATGAAATCAGTGTGATGAACACTGACATCACAGTGGTGAGGCAAAATAATCATTGTCTGGATTGATAGTAGTTTCTAAAATGTGAAGTTAGGTTTTATGAGATACATCTGGCATCACGAAATGTCTGATAGATAAGATTTGCAGTTTTTAATTATTATCATTTTTAAAAGTTTGCATTCAAAGTAACGGCTTTTACTATGGCATCTTCATGCATATGAGTCATCATACTCGATTCTAATTCATGCCTTCCCCTCCCCCACGCCACCCCATCTCATCCACCCCACTCTCGCTGCTCCCCTTACGTCTCCACAGTCGGTCTTCTGTTCAACTTTCAGGTCACTTGTATTTCCTGTCCTTATCTTTCCCCCCTCCCCTCTCCTTGTCCTCTCTCTAACTTCATTACTGCAAACCATTTGTAATACATATGTGTGCATGTGCATATGTGGGGTATATATGTGTATAAAGATGCACATATAAGTTTCACATGTGAGAGAACATAGCAGCATTTCTCTTTGATTCTGCCTTGTTTTGCTTAACATAGTGATTTTTAGTTTTATACATTTTCTTACAAATGTCATCATTTTTCTTTACAGCCAAATAAAATTTCATTGTGTATGCACTGCATTTCTTTATCCATTGATTTGTTGATAGCCACCTGGGCTGGTTCCATTTCCTAGCTATTTGAATAGAGAAACAGTAAACATGGGTGTTCAGTATTTCTGTGGTATGTTGTCCTTCAGGAGTGTGCCAGTGAGTGCTATAACTCAGCCATACAGTGTTGTGCATTTAGTGTTGTGAGAAAAATAGTGATTTCCATACCCACAGCACCAGTTTCTATCCCCACCAGCAGTGCATAAATACTTTTCTTTCCCACAACCTCTCCAGCACTTACTGTTGTGTTTTCTTAATGATAGTCATTCTTGCTGGGTTGAGATGGAATCTTGAAGCAGATTTAATTTACATTTCCCTAATTGCTAAGGAGATGTTGAACACTCTCAAGTATTTGTGGTCATTTGTATTTCCTCTCCAGGACTGTTGATTCCATTCATTCAAAAGCTCACTTACTGATCTGAGATTGTTTTTACATTCTGCAGGCTGTCTCTTCACTCTTGTGATTGTTTCCTTTGCTGTACAGAAGCTTTTTAATTTCATGTAAGCCCACTTATCAGTGCTTGGAGTATTTCCTGTGCCATGTAAATCCTTTTCAAGATGATGTTTCCTATGCCTTTATCTTGAAGTGCTTTCCTATAAGAGTTTCAAGTGTCTGGGCTGGCGCTCTCTCTCTCTCTCTCTCTCTCTCTCTCTCTCTCTCTCTCTCTCTCTCTCTCTCTGTGTGTGTGTGTTATAAATGCATAGGTGTGTGCAGATGAACACACACAGAGGAACGCATGTAGAGGCCTAAAGAGGAAATTTCAGGTGTTTTTTGGCTTTGTTTTCTTGAGACAGGGTCCCTTGCTAAATCTGGAGCTAGCTCCATTTGGGGGATAGATTGGTTGACCAGCAAGCCCCAGCAATCCTTCTATCTCTCTATCTCTCTCCCCTCAGTTCTGGAATTAAGCTCTGAGGTTAGTGGCCATCCCCAGCTGGATTAAAGGCGTGCACCACCATGCCCAGCTTGACAGCTCTCAGAGCTATAAGCTTTCCTCCTAGAGCTGCTGTGGCTGTATCCCTGGGGGGGGGGGGGTGCTTCCATTTTATTGAACCGTAAGGTTTAAATTCCTTCTGATATCTGCAGTTACCCAGTGGTCATTCACAAGTTTACTACAGCTTTATTGTTTATCTTCCTGATGGTTTCTAAGTTTTATTCCACGATGACCTGATAAGATAGAAGAAATTATTTTGATTCTTGCAGATTTAGTAAGACTGATTTTGTGGCCAAGAAGGAGAACAGTGCTTGCAGTCAGACACATGGCTTGGGTTTTGACACTGCTGCTTCTTCAGGGAACAGTCAGACCTTCAAGGAAGTTTCTGAAATTCTCAGGTTGATGAGAACCCAGTATAAGTCAGTCATGTGTGCTAAAACACATATATCATAAACTGCAGTGCCCTAAATATGTTACTGCTTTCACCAAATAATATCAACAAATTTTTATTAGTTTAATTTTTGTTCTTTTTTGCTGTGTGTGTGTGTGTGTGGTGCCCGTGTGCTTGTCTGCAGCAGGAGCTGCTAACCTGTGGTGGCTGGTGTCTCACTCTGTAGCTCTTCCACCCATTCTTGTGTGAGCCAGTCTCTTGCTGATCCTGGGCCTTGCTGCTTTCTACCTGGACAGTGCTTGTGTCTCTGTCCCGTTTGTGCGACTGGGGTTATCTGGGGCAGGTGGCCACACCCAGCTGTTTATGTGGGATCTGGAAATTTGACTTAAGGCTTTCAGGCCCCCGAACCCTCATGATTGCACAGGAATTGCTCTTAACCACTGAACCATCTCTCCAACCTGATTGAATTTTTTTGAAGATCTTTCAGTTTTGCTTTGAAGGGCTGATTTTACTTTGGCTTCTCCACCACTGTTAAAGTAGCAAAGGAAGTGTTAGAGAAACCCTGAGACTCCTGAGGCAAGCTAGCATGTGACTGTACCCTTATCTGGCAAAGTAGTGTTGTCCTCCACACTGAGGTGGGGGACAGTAAAGGGTCAACGCAGGAACAGAGTGGAAATGTGATTGTATTATAGTCTCCTGAGGTGTACCTACCATATGGGCATGCCCAATTCTTTCCAGGTGGTCCTAGACACCATATTAGTACTGTAGTAGGAAAGGCCTCAAAGTTGAAAGCAAAGACGCACTTCATTTGGATTTTTCCAGCAAAGCTCTTGGCACCATCTGACCAGACAAAAGAGGTAAAGGAGTCTGCTGCTGTGGTCGAGGCACCAGTGTGCGTTAAACCTCCGCTCATGGTGAGCATGTGCCACAGTGATGGCTGAAATTCTAAAGATGCCAAGTTAGAAAACCAAAGTCAAAAGATTTGAGATTATAAAGAGAGCATCAAATACCTCATCTTATAGTAAAAACCACATGTGGAGTTGTAAAGCCCATAAACTTCTAGAGAAGTTCTGTTCTAACACAGTGAGCAGGAGTATTTTCCTAATACTAGATCAAGCCTTTGGGAAGCAGAACAATAATGTAGGAGTTACAAATTCTTTTAAAAGTGAGTTATTAGGTACCTCTTACCATTGTAGAGGCCAATATTGTTTAAATGATTTATTTTTTTTTAAATCAAGACAGCTTTTTTTTCTTTGCCTAGAACTGCTGTTTGAAAGTCTTTAAAACATGTTTGCCTTCATTTCGAGTCTCAGTAACTCCATTAGAACACACAGTCACAGCTCCTCTGTTAGAATATAGGTACAGTTCCTCAGCTATGATAAATAGAAGTCTGTTGTGCTTTTGATTTTTGATCAACATTACAAATGAACAGTGTTGCAGCTTAAATAATGATTTTCTTATAAGAAATATTAACCAAAAGATAGAAAACCACATCATCTTAAAGTACTATGAATTGGATCCCAAAATGAAGATTTCAAAAATTGTCTTTTACAGAATACCAGGAAAAACCTACATGATAATAGCTTTTCTAACTGTGGGTACTATGGGGTTATCAAACACTTCCTTGGGCTACCTGAATTATCCCACCCAAGTCATCTTCAAGTGCTGCAAATTGATTCCTGTTATGCTAGGAGGAGTTTTTATTCAAGGTATAGTAATGATCTATTTTCCATACTATTTGAAGCAGACAAGTATGTTATGTTATCTAGCATTAGGAAAAACACAAAATGCCTACAATGTTTTAAAAGGGCATTCTAGATATTATAACAGTACAATATCTTGTAAAAATAGAGTATTATAAAAACACTGATATTTCTCGGTTATACCTCAGCATCTGACTTGGACTTGGGGCGTAAGGAAAAAAATATTTTATGGTATTATATTTTATATTCCAGCAATACTGCATTTGCATTTGGAAGTCCTGGTTCAGAAGTCCCTGGAACTTGCCTTTCCTATGCCCGGGTCTTCATCCTCCAGGCCTTGGGGCCCGTACCCCACCACTGTGCAGTGGGCAGCTCTAATGAAAATGAAGTATGATCTGAGTAGACTGCTTCTTTCCTAAGGCCACTGGCTCATGGGCGTCTAATATAAGCTGTGTGAAAACAGGAGGAAAGAAGAAGGCTATTACAGTGACAGGCTGTGGAGCACATAGTCCTTCCTGTCACCTGTTCTGGGGAAGACTCGTGTTTTGATAATCAAGTGTTTGGGTGTTGATGAAGTTCTTATGCAGCCTGATGTCATTTCATGCAGTAAAGGGAACAGGTGTCATTAGCCTCACTTACCATTTCAAGAAAATGGTACATGTAGGAAGAAATATCCCCCTCAATCTGTTAAAAATCTGAACTGGGTACTTACATTTCCTATTAAGCCCTACAAAAAAAATTATCCTAGACTTCATTTTTAAATAGGAAAATAACGAGCTGATTCCCCTCTGCCTAGAAGTTTTCTCATCATGGTATTTGCTGACTTAAACAGTATTTAATATAGCCAGAATCATTAATCCGGTTCCTTGGGAAACTTTAAAAAATACAAGCAAATTGATAGCCTTTTCTTACACGTGAAAGAGGTACTAATTTCTATAAATTGTTAAAGTTTTTGCAGATATACTTTTTTCACCAAAATGTAGCCATACTGTACAAAGTGAAGTTTCAGTTAGCAGTGGACTGTGTATGTATATGGAGATGGTTCTATAAGATGACATTGCCCAGTGACATCAGAACTTCTTAGTCTGACTACTCAGATGTCACACAGCAATAGAATCACCAAAAGATGCCTTTCTCAGACAAAACAGGATCTCATTTCTGTCTTCAAGCACATGTTGGTGACTGATAATCTAACCCTAAACCTTGTGGGGCTGTCTCATGCTTGATCTAAATGTTCTCTTTCTTTTTGGGTGTTAGACTTAGACCACAGATCTTTCTCTGCTTTGCTTGGTGGGACACACAGCTCTGTCACTAGACTTAGACCACAGATCTTAATAGATATCTCTCTCTCTCTCTTTCTCTCTTTCTCTCTCTCTCTCCCTCCCTCTTCTTTCTCTCTCTGCTTGGTGAGGGACACAGCTCTGTCTTTAGACTTAGATGACAGATCTTGATAGATTGATCTCTCTCTCTCTTACCACTTGGTGGGACACAGCTCTGTCATTAGACTTAGACCACAGCTCTCCCTCTCTGCTTGGTGGGACACACAGCTCTGTCTGTCACTAGGCTGGGTAGATGTTTATATAATGAGGAGGCCTCTTTGGTTTTCTATAGGAAAGAGATACAATGTTGCAGATGTTTCTGCTGCAGTGTGTATGAGCCTTGGCCTGATCTGGTTCACCCTGGCTGACAGCACAGTTGCACCAAACTTCAATCTGACAGGTAAAGGATTGATTTGTATTTCCTAGGTTGTACAAGCATTTTAGTTTGGTTAAAAACTTTTAAAGTTCTTAAGGTGTTTCAAATGATGCAGTGACACCTATGACTCTCACATCAAACATAAGGCTTTCCAACTTTCCATATAAGTTATAAAAATGACATAACTGTAAAAAAATAATCATTTTTATTACACTTACATCTTGATATCCCAGGAGGCTGCCTAGTCAAACCTTTAGCTATCAGTGGCATGATGGGTTCATATTTTGTAAGTTCAGTCAAGGTTTACACATAAGTATTAGGGGAATTACATTAGTGACCAATTGTATCCTTATTAAAAGGAAAAAAAAACCACTCTTAGAGACTGGAAAACAATTTGCTTGGTGCACAAGCCCAAGGGCCTGAGAAAGCCTGTGACCACTGAGTTTGATCCCTACCACCCATGTGAAAAGCTGGGTGTCATAGTCAGGCACACACCACTGGGATAAACCTCCAAACCAGGCACAGTTATGGGAAGAAGGGATTTATTGAAGTTACAGACCCAGGGGAAGTTCCATAATGGTGAAAGAGGCTGGCCCCCTTTCATAGGTCCAAGCAGAGAGAGAAACCCATCACCAAAACCACACAAGGCCAAGGGTCAAGGGGGTAGGAAGAGAGAGATTTCCTTCCCTTGAGCTTCCTTACATCCTGCCCTCTACTGAGAGGGCCACCCTCTCTGGAGGAAGGGCTCACTCTGTAGGAGGGACCTCATCCTTTAGTTAATCCTTCCTGTAACGGCCTCAGAAACCCACCCAAGATTACTGTGGATTACTAAACAGGTCAAGCTGACAACAAAACTTAACATCACACTGGGCATGGCCATACACACCTATAATCCATGTTGTCTGGGGAGCAGACACAGGAGAATTGCTAGGGCTCGGTGTTCTGACCGAAAAATGACAGCTGGAGCTTAATCGAGAGACCTCATCTCAAGGAAGCAGGAAGGGCAGTAGAAGAGGACACCTGACATTCTCTGTCCTCTCCACAGGTACACAGGGCTCGCACCTCTGCTCACATGCACCCAGAAGCAGTCTTTCATCTTCTGCACGTAGTTGCCATTGTCTTAGCTAATGACAAGCATGCGGGTCTCTAACATTAAGTCATATAATATGAGTAGAGGTATTCCTATGTATTGCTTAAAGTTTCCACCATGTTTCCTCTGTATTGTGCTGTGTTAAATTTTGTCAATTGGATTTTTCATTGAATGGAACTGGAAGATCGTGTATTGAGTGAAGTGGCACAGGTCAGGAAGACACGTGCTGAGCGTTGTGATCAGAGCTGAGGACCTTCTACATGTGTGTTTATGTGAGGGAGCGTATACAGAGGGCCGACAACTAGGAAGGACTCATGAGAGGGAAAACAGAGGCTTTAAAGGGGAAGGGTAGGGATGGAGGCAGATCTAAGTGAGGGAAAGTTAGGGAGAATGCTGCCAGGGGCAGGAGCATGGAAGCAAGAAGAAGAGGAGGGACATAGGGGAGGAACAGGTCATCCAAAATTTAAGAGCATATAATGAATAAGATATAAAATATCTGGGGCTAAATTTATATTTTTTAAAGCAGACTAGGTAGTATAGTGTGTTTAGAAATACACCTAAGACATAAATATTCAAAATCTTTTTATTTTAATAACCATTCAGAGAAATTGCTTGGGGGGTATAAGCAAAGCAAGAAAAAAAGACAGAAGACAGAGGAAAAACGAAAAAAAAATAACATGTTAAGCTATCAGCCAGTACAAAGTATAATTATTTTTGAGAAAAATATTTACATAATGAAAAAATTATTTACAGTCGATTCCCTATTTCCACGATAAAACTTCCCAGTTGTCCATCTTTCTAACCTAGTTCTAACCTAGCTAATCAGCCTGAGCTGATGGTCTTCAGAGTCATCGCTCCTACCCCGGAGCCAGCCTTTCACAGCACTCGTGCTGATGACTGACTGTCTGAGGAACACTTCAGTTACGCATGGTACAGATTTCACAGTGAAGATGTTATTTGAAAACAAGGGCAATTGACTCTTCTGTTTTATGAAAGCAATGGTAAAGAAGGCACAGAATTTGCAATGAGAGTTTTAAAGTCTCTGAAAACATAACCATACATACGGTGCCAGACTCCTTTATGCTTCTCTCGTAAATCGGAGAGCACAGGCTGCCTCGTGTGAAGCCCGTGGGATGGGAAGATGGGCTGGAAGCATTAAGGGAGGACACACCCCTGTAACAGTGAAAACCCCAGCATCATGGACACATTTTTGAAAGTTAGAATCTGGCCTTCCTTCATCCTGAAGAGCAAGCGGTGTTTGAGTACATTTCCCTACTCTGATACTAAGAATATATTATCTAAAAGAAATCAGATTATTACAGTAGTACTTAAAGCTGTCAATAAACTTTGAAGTACACATCTCCAGAGTTATTCAGATAAATTTAGCCTTAAAGTATTTCCCCCTTGAGGTAAAATTTAGATACTTTCATGTTGCTGCCATTGTCAGGAACATTTTTTAAATATTCACCTTTCAGGTGTTCAGCCATTCATGGCTTTTTCTTTCACAGGTAGATTTGGCATTTGAAACCAGTAAGAATTCAGATTACCAGTTTGAATAAAAATTGGTGATTAACCAGTAAATTCCAAGTTAGTTGTACCTCTTAGAAAATTATATACTAATGTATTGTTGCTTATGCTATTCAAAAATGAATACAAAAGGATAGAGTCGTCTCTGGGAAAGCTGAGTTAATTGGAACACTTTGGTTGATAAGTCAATCAAATTGCCATTGAATAAGGTACAGTTGAAACAACTGAAAATCTGAGAAACTTCAAACTGAAAGGATTCTACCTACAGTTGTTCCTAAAGAGCTGGATTTTAAGAGTAGTTGTACCACAAATCCGACTTGAAAAGTGGAGAGATATTTAAGTACAGTTTGTACAATTACAGTCAGGAGCACTACCCAAAGCAATGGCTGACAAATGCCTTAGTGTTTATGTGTTTTAAATTAAACCTTTCAGTAATATAAATTGTTGTGTGATTTTCCTCTTCATCTGTTTTTCCTAAATAGCTAACTGGCTACCAACACAATAGATCTTCCAGGTTTCTTTATACTTGTTTTATACAGTATTTCCTTCAGTCATGTAGTCTAGAATAAGAGTAAGACTGTTGTTTGTGCGTGTTCTTGACTCTCTTTGTGTGGATGCCATCAGCCTATGTGCTCGCTGCAGCAAGCCGTGGACAGGACTATTCAGCACTCGGAGTGAATGGGAGTGAAGGCCTCTTTTGCTCCGTGCTTCTGTCCCCTGACAGAGCTGGCCCATGTCCGTGTGTGAGTGAGGAGAGGTTTCTCTGTTCCTGCAGGAGTGCTGCTCGTTTCCCTGGCCCTGTGTGCAGACGCTGTCATTGGAAACGTTCAAGAGAAAGCGATGAAACTCCATAATGCTTCTAACTCTGAAATGGTAACCACCTCAGCCCTTTTTCTTGACACCTGACAGATTAAAAATGCTGAACCCGATTTTACGGAGTGGTTACAGTGCCAGCAGTTGCTGCCTCTTTTACAACAAAGCATTCAGATATTGTAGTAAGATTGGAAGCCTACATTGCTAGAGGCTTATTTGATAATTGATCAGTTCATTTCTTGTTGATTTCTGCAATCTAATTTGTTACAAAAATTATTCGATGCATCCTTTTCCTCCTCTGTTGTGTTTACTCTAGTTCTCTGGAACTTAGTTTCTGCTGTTCCAGCTCATCCTTGGCCGTGGGCTCCGGCTGTATGACTGACTGAAAGGAGCTTTCCCAACTCTTAAGTGTGTTGACATTTCACCATGTTTCCTAGGAATCTTAGCATTTCCTTTTGTATCAAGCCCTGATCCAACAGGGAAGTTTCCTTCCATGGCCCCACATTTGTCCCAGAGCGTGCTGAGTCATGTTTATTCAGCGCTGCGTCATTGGAGCACGTCCTGATGTGGGTTCGGAATTGAACCATTTGGCGTGTATTTCTGTATCAGTCCTTAGAAGAGCCCTCCCCCTCCACTAGGAATCGCCACCTTGTTCCTTTTGATCTCAAATGTCACTACCAGCAGCTAGCTATTCTTGGGTTTTTGTAGCCCCAAATAAAGCAAAACCCCATTGCTATTGTAATTGGTATGACATTAACTCTGGGAGAACAGCAAGTGTACACTTGGTTCTTTCAGGCCAGATTAAGGGATGATTTTCCTTCCATTCAAATGTTCTTTTTTAATGTCCACTCAAACTAAAAGATTACTTCATATCAATCCATCATGCTTCTAATTAAAGTTACTATTTCTTCCTTTTGTTATTGCTGCTCTAAGCAATTTTCTCCATGTATCATCTAACTGGTTTTATGTATATATAGAAAAGTGAAAAGCATGTGTGATCATTTGTAACTAACCACACTTGTCGTGGGAAAAATTTTTCCCTGGGGTGATACAAATCCACTTCTTCTCCCCAGATAGTGCGCAGACGACAGACCAACGCAAAACCGTTTTGGTGAACCAATGCGTTTATGGGGGTTACTTACAGAGCAGGGTGAGGGTCACACCACGAGAAGTCTCCTCCCATCCTGGATGACGACCTTCTGTAGCTGCTTTCACCAGGAAGCCACCTGCAGAGGTGACTCTCAGAAAGCTGCAGCTCTGGAGCTCACTGCACCACTGCCACTCGAAGGAGGCTCCATCGGAGGTCTCTCAGCCCCACGCAGTGGCTTCCCCTTTATATAGCCTTAGGGTGTGGTCTTGCTTCCTTTTCCCAGACTTGTTGGATTTGCTTCCTACACCCACCACCCTCCCAGGAAGGGTTGTTTCAGTTTCTAGCTAACATGAGTTCCTGAATCAACCACCCGCAGACTCCTTTCTCGCTTTCTCTCTTCAATTCAGAGGAAATCTGCTACACAACAGTTGGTCAGCTAGAACACACTATATTGAGAACTAAAGAAATGTTCTCTCCTGTTACTTTCACAGCACACAGTGGGACGTCTTAACTAACATCCTACTACACAGGAACATTAATCTTGATCAATGTTCTTGGTTCTCTTTGCTACTATTTGCTGGTGATAAGCAGTTACAGCTGTGGCTTTGAAGTAAGATGTGTCCTCAGCTCACACACCAGCTGCACTAGTTCTCCCTTGGGGAAACTGACTTGAAACTTCGAGCTTTAGTTTCTTCATGTGAGACGTGGGTAATAGCACCTGATTCAGAACCTGACTCATGGTTAGTTGTGAGAGTCAGGAGACCACATGTAGCAGGAACCCAGTGGACACACAGCAGGGGTTCAGTCAGGAGCCAGGAGCCGCTGCTGTACTGCTCAGGAGCACAGGAACAAACTGGATTACGAAGTTGGCAGGACTGGAGAGATGGCTCAGTGGTTAAGGCACTTGCCTGCAAAACCTAAGTTTGATTCCCCAGTACCCACTAAAGCCAGATGCACAAATGGGGCACATGAATCTGGAGTTTGTTTGCAGCGGCCCTGGTGCACCCACTTTCTCTGACTCTCTTTATCTGTGTCTCTGCTTGCAAGTAAATAAGTGAATATTTTTAAAGTTGGTAGGCTGGGCGTGGTGGCGCACATCTTTAATCCCAGCACTCGGGAGGCAGGAGTAGGAGGATCACTATGAGACTATATAGTGAATTCCAGGACAGTCTAGGCTAAAGTGAGACCCAACTTTGAAAAAAAAAAAGATTGTAGGAAATCAGCAGTCGATAAATCCTAGCTTATTTTCATTAAATCTTAATATCTTACAACTTCATGTTGAGAGGTTTTCATGCTTTATGATTAGCTTTACGGAGTTTCCTATGTTGTATGTACTTTCAGGAATTAAGCCAGATAAGAAATAAGTGACATGTACATACATGGAAAACAGTCGTGCCAGGTGGTTGGTATGCGGTGTGAGGAGCAGACTTGCTGAGCCAGTACAGTCCACCACAGCTTATAGGAAGTTAGGGAAATGATGAGGTTACTCCAAAAATGCTCGTTTTACAAACAAGTAGATTCACTGTGGGATTCTTCAAACCCCTCTCTGTTCCAAGTGTGATTTAACATAGTGCCTTTTCCCTCCTCTCTGCACTCCAGGTCTTATATTCCTACTCAATCGGTTTTGTGTACATCCTGTTGGGACTGATGTGCACCAGTGGGCTCGGTCCTGCCGTGGCGTTTTGCTCAAAGGTAAACCGATCACTTGAAGTAAGGGTCTTCTTCTAGTTTCCTCTGTATTCCTGTCCCCGCGGTTCTGAACAGATAACTCCTTGACTAGTCCAGATCAGAAATTGTCTCAGGCATGAGAGGGTTAGTGTTTAATGTTTTATCCCTGTCAGTTCATAAAATCCAAAATGAGAATTTTTAATTTCACCTTTATTTTCCCATTAAATCAGAACTGCATTGTCCAGTGGGTTATCATTGCTCAGGAAGTTGACTAAAGCCTGTGGTTTTATTTCCCTTGTACAACCCCAGGGTTGGTTTTGCATTTTTCTGAAGGGCTTTTTTTTACTCATTGCAGAATCCAGTTCGGACATACGGTTATGCATTCTTGTTTTCTCTCACTGGATACTTTGGCATCTCCTTTGTTCTGGCTCTGATTAAAATTTTTGGTGCCCTTCTTGCTGTGACAGGTAGGCGGCTGGATTGGATATGAAATTACATGAACATATTTTTCCCATTCTCCTTTTCAGAAGGTTGGGTGGTCCTCCTCTTCTCAGTGTTTCCTCAGTCCTCCAGCTCATCCTTGGCTTTGGTAGTTAAACAGTGGTTGTCTTAATTTTTTAGTTTGCAGTTTCAAGTTCTTGTTTTCGTTTTCTTTTTTCTCTTTTTTGCAAGAGTTGGAATGGAACCCTGAGCTTGTTAGGCAGGTGCTTTACCACTGAGCAATATCCCAAGCCCTGGCATTATTTTAATGTCAAATGTACATATTTTCATAAATTGTAATATTAAAATACATTAGAACTTGCTATAAAACTATAAGATGAATACTCTCAGAAAATACCAACTTTGTATATTTTAACTTACTACTGAAAATTTCAGTTTTCTAACACTTCAAATGTGGCAGGTGCATTTGAAGCCAAGTGTTTAAGTCCATCCTGTGTGCATGTCTTATACAAGACCAGTCCAGTTTCTGTCTTCACTGCTGGGGAGTGCACACGGCTCTGTGCCAGGACAGGAGAGGTGAGTGAGGGAACCAGAGAGTAGACAGGCTGGCAGCTGCTGCACATGGCTTAACTATGTGGGAAGGATTGTTCTACTGTCTTGTCGAAGGTCAGCTAACACACGGCCTTTATGTACCAGACATATTCTAGATAGTTTGTTTGCTAAATCTCACAATTCTAAAAATGAGGCCCATTATTTTTCTATTTTATACATAAAAATAGGCACAAAAAGGCTAAGTGACTTGTGCAGTAGTCGGTTAGAGTCAGGATTCCAGCCGAGGCCACAGCTCCATACACATGTCATGCATCCCCAAGTGCCTTCCTCCCTCCTCAGCTGACATGGTGGGTGACTTTGTGGTTCTCATTGAGACCCAGGTTGCTCTGCCTGTCCCAGCAGCTCCGTCCTGCAGGGTGGGGCCTGGAAAGAACTGGCCCTGCTGTGCGTAATCATACCGTCTGTGAGTCCAGAAAGACCCAGTCCTGGGGATGATGGGCTCCATCACACTGGGCCTCTGCTAGGCCACCATCTGAGTTAACATGACACTTAACTGTTATTCATTGTTGGTTCTCTGTGTGTTCTACTAGTTGCTTGCTTGGGTGGTGGGTTGCATCATTCTGGAATCTTCTCTAGATGCTGCTTATACAGGGGTGTAAATATTTGTCTAGGCACATACTCTGAACCATGTTTCTGCTCCTGCAGTGACAACAGGAAGAAAAGCCATGACCATCGTGCTTTCCTTCATATTCTTTGCTAAGCCGTTCACATTCCAGTAAGTACCCATCACTCATCAAGGCTCTCAAGTGTTTATGTGCTGCAGGTTTCTCAACAGCCTCAGGTCTAAGTTGTCATTTGCTTCCTGTGGTGTGTGCATCTTGATGTTGACGTGTTTACCCCAGTGTGCCTGCACAGAACGTCTTTGCTTGTGACCTCTCTCTTGTCTATTGCTCTCTGCCATTTTAGAAATGTTATAATTACTGTTTTTAATTTATCACTTTATATATTAAATTGCCTAACCAGAGCCCAATACAAATGTGACCTTGTTTTCAATATGACTGAATGTGAGCAGGGTGTGTGCCCCAGTGTGACTGGATGTGTGTGTGTGTGTGTGTGTGTGTGTGTGTTCCAATATGAATATTTGGGAGTGGTGTATGCACTATTGAGTAATGCATTTCCCCTTTCCCTTGTGCAAATGCATAAATTAGATGTTTGCAGTCCATGCTTTTAGAAGCTTCTTGATCATGTCTTCTCTATGCAGTGGGTTTGAGGTAGAGAAATGTTGTAAGTTGTATCGTAGTGACTCAGTTGGTGGCTTTTTGTGAAGGCGTTCACTGAGCTTTGTGCTGTCCACTATGCACTGGAAGTTAGTGCCATCAAACTGACTTTGGTCAGTTACTGTGGAATTTCTAACCTATAACTTACTGAGGCAGAAGTGTAAAGGTAGCTATGAGTTTCCAGCAGTGTATTATTATGGGTTGTTTGTTGTCTCTCAGTTACTTTTATTCCTGCATGTGATGAGTCTGCATTATATAATTAAATAATCCCCCTACTTACTCAAGAGTGTGTCTGTCTGGTTTGTCACTCTGTGTTCTCTCCGCAGGGACAACTGGTTAGAATATAAGCTGAAAAGATGGCCTGTGGTAGATTTATGAGGCCAGTTTCTTTTAAGATTTTTGAGTATGCTAATATCTCTAAAATTTAAATTACTCTCATTTTCTGCAATATTTTCTAAAACACCTTTCCTCTGTATGTACTCATTGTAAAAGACAAAATTTTAAAGCTGGTATTTTAGGCCTCTAATAGGTAATTTTTATTTGATTGAAGAATTATTATGGACTGAGTACAAAATTGTGTTAATGGTGCATTGTTCTGTAAATGTTAATTTTTTTCTGTATTTCTTTCCTTTAGGTACGTGTGGTCAGGTTTGTTAGTGGTCCTGGGTATATTTCTCAATGTTTACAGTAAAAACATGGATAAAATCAGGCTACCATCACTGTATGACCTTACGAGCAAGGCCATGGAGGGGAAACGGTCAAGGACATCAGCACAGACTGTATAGGCACTGATTTATCCTATTCAATCACTGATGGATTAACTCTTGGGAAGAAAAATAATCAAAAGCAAGGGTGTGAAGGCGTTGCTGCTGGATATGATGGTGCCACAGGCAGTGGTCTATGGCGTGGGTTCTGTGGCGTGGCCTTCTTCCAGAACCATCAAGACCCACACCGTGGACACCCTGCAGTGAGCTGTCAACAGAAGGACCATGCTTCCCGCAGTGTCTGGAATCTCACTGGCAGCGGACCATGTGACCATGTGACAAGACTGAGTGGACATCCTTGTGATCTAGAAGACATTGATACGTAGATAGCACACGGGGGCTTCATCTCATTCCATTTGGATGGTGTTCTTTACACTGATTCTCTGTTATCAGAGTAGAAAGACTGACGTTCATTATGAATAAAATTATCCTGGGATATTTTTCAAAAAGAATGTGTTAACAGTATTTTTATAGAGAGAGGAGAAAGGCTGAGATGTACCTTAAACTTGTGTTTTTCTCTCACAACATAGAAATCTTCTCTATGGAAAACATGTCTGAATTGTTATGAAGAACACAGACCAGGTAGTGAAGCAGTTATCCCCCTGCCTCACAGGGCAGCTTGCCTCTCCTAGAGATGTTCTGAAGAGGGTGATGTGAAAGAGATTGATCAGATTGGCATGTTGGCTGCCTTGCTTGTTTTCTGTTTGGTTTAGTTTTGTGTTTTTTTGTTTTTGTTTGTTTTTGAGGGTGGTTTTTTTTTTTTTTTGGTGTTTTTAAGTATGGAAAAAACGTATTTTGGTCATAGTCCCCTCCCAGCCCTCTCACCCCTGGTGTTGAGCCCTTCCTCCCTCTAGCCAGTCTCTCTACTATTCTGAGGAACTCTGCCTGCCAATGAGGTTTGAAGGTAGAGTAGAACAAGTGTAAGAATCACAGGGAGACTCGGCGAGTTTGGGCAGCATCCTCTGTCCATCAGGTTGGATGCCAAGAAGCACAGGGTCATGGCGCCGGCCATGTACCTACTGTCTAGAAGGGCTGCCTTCTCTCTCGTCTAGAGACAACACCTCCTTGTCCCTCAAGGACTAGATCTGGTCCCACCTGAGAGAGCTCCACTCACATGAAACACCTCCAAAGACTCCTGATACTGCCACCAAGGGTTAGAATTTGAACAGGTGAACTGAGGGGATGGGGACTAGACCGAGGTAATACTGCTTGTGCATTCTGACCCTGCCCTCCGGAGGGTTTGGGCCCTTCTTTTCAACAGAGATGTTTGGAATTTCCTCATGTGTGTATTTAATATCTTCATTTTCGATATAAATCATGTGATTGAAAATCTTTGTATTTGGGGTGAAGAGATGGCTCAGCAGGTAGGGTGCTTGCATGCAAAGCATAACGGCCCAGGTTCAGTTCCCAGGACCAACATAAAGCCAGATGCATAAAATGGCATATGCAGTGGCAGGAGGCCTTGGTGCGTTCTCTCTCTCTCTCTCTCTCTCTCTCTCTCTCTCTCTCTCTCTCTCTCTCTCTCTCTCTCTCCCTCTCTCCCTCCCTCCCTCCCTCCTTCCCTCCCTCCCTCTTTCTCTCCTTACAGATAAATATAGTTTTTAATCTTAGCGTTTATGGTATTGGTAACATCACTTATTACTTTATTTTATTTATATTTAAATATTATATTTATTTATATTTATATTTATTTATTTTTTTATGCTTTTAGTTATTACTAGTTACTTTGTAACCAACCTCGTTCTCTAAAATGCATTAGAGTCTACTGGATGCGCTAACCTGCTCTGTCATTTGGTCACAGAAGTGCTAGCCCGAGGAGCCTGCTTGGTTTTCCATTTTCCTCATTCACCAAACACTCTGGTAATGTTTTAGTCTTAAAAAGAAGCAGTCTTACCGGGGCATACTGGCTCCTGCCTATAATCCCAGCACTCCTAAGACAGTCGGGAGGATCTCCATTAGTTCAAGGCCAGGCTGGGCTACAGGGTAAGTTCTAGGTCAGTGTGGCTAGTGTGAAACTCTGCCTCATAAGAGAAAGTGGGAGGGTCAATCTTAATTTTTACTTCATTCTACTGTCTTAAACTCTTAAGACAATTTGGATATGTGCTAAAAGAAAGAGGGAGGGAGGAGGAAGGAGATGTAATTCTGACTTACCCAGTGGTCTTTGCCCTGCTTTCCTGCTTTACCTGTCAGCACTGCTTGCTGGTCTGGACCTTTATACTCCCTTTCCTTTTGTACCCATCAGATAAACTTCATCTTACTTGTTTGAAAACATGGGCTGCAGAGATGGCTCAGCGGTTAAGGCATTTGCCAGCAAAGCAGAAGGACCTGAGTTCAATTCCCCAGTGCCCACATAAAGCCAGATGCACAAGGTGGCACACGTGTCTGGAGTTCATTTGTAGTGCCCTTTCTTGCTCTCTCTCTCTCTCTCTCTCTCTCTCTTTCTCTCTCTCTCTCTCAAATAAATAAATAAATAACAACATTGGATGTTGTTTTCAGGCTATGTTCTATAATAGTATCTTCCAGAAATTTTTTCTTCTCAACCACTGAAATGAGAGACTTAAAGACTACTTACAGTTGTGAACATGTACATACGTTAGGTGCCAGGCACTGTTGTAATGTTGGTGTCTTGCTTAATCTTGGGTCTCTTTGGGTGAGGAAGCCATGTCTGAGGCCTTGGCAGTCCTAAACATGAATAGCTAGTGTCATAGCTGCCTGACAAGCAGCCTGAGCACATGTCACCTCTCTAACTACCTGTGACTTTTCTTCCTCACGGTTCTGCTAAAAGATGGAGGACCAGGTTTAGTATTTGGTTTCTAATCACTCTATGGCTGTGACTTGAATGGGTTTCATATCCATTTCTGTCAAACTTCAAGGTATATTTTCAGTCCATTGTGCCCCACCATGAATAAGTACATGTTACCAAAGTGAACATGAGTACTATGATATGAATATGGTCGCATTCCCTCCAATATCAATATGTCCATATCCTGATGTTGTGGTCAGCTTTCTAGTTGCTGCGCAGAATGAACCCAAGCAAAAGCGGTTTGTGGAGGAATGGGTTTATTTGGCTTACGGACTCGAGGGGAGACTCCATCCTGGCAGGGAAAACGATGGCATGAGCAGAGGGGTGGACATCACCTCCGCCACAGCACTGCAAACAGCGGCAGGAAGGTGTGCCAAACACTGGCAAGGGGAAGCTGGCTTATAACCCCCATAAGCCCACCCCTGACAACATAGCTCCAGCAAGGTTGTAAAACCCAAACTGCCATCAGCTGAGGATCAATCACTGAAAACACATTTACTCGTTTGTGGGGGACACCTGGATCAAACCATGACACCTGACCTCCCAGAACAACGATTGTAGGAGATGGGCCTTTGGAAAATAAAATTTTGAAGACAGAACTCTCTGGAATGGTGTCAGTGCCTTTATAGGATCTTAGAAAGCTCTAGCTTTCATTCACAGCATGGAAACACTAAGTCAGAAACCTGAAACCCAGAAGAGGCCAAACAGAACCCTATCATGCTGGACTTCAGCATCCAGAACTGTGAGGGAAATGTCTGTGAAGACACTTGGTCAGTGGTGCTGTCTCACAGAGCCATGTGACTCAGTGTCAAGTACAGAATTTGCACAGTGCATGCATGGGCAGAGGGCATGTGAGTATTCAGATGCACATAGAGGTTTTAATTTGTTTCAAGTGGCAGGTTGATATGAGTTACTCAGCTGTGCTCACAGTGGTCATTCAGTGGGTAGTCAGTAAATACAGGCCATACAAAAACCAGGAGGACTTCAAGCATGCAAGAACTCTACCATGGAGCTAGATCCCAGCCCTGTTTTCACTTTTTATACTGAGACATGACTAAGTTGCCCACACTGGCCTTGAATTTGCTTTGTAGCCCAAGCCTGCCGTGAGCTTATGATCCTCCTGGCAGCAGACCCTGCCTGAGGATCTTCTTAATAAGGACGGTTTCAAGGCAGTAGAATTGAGTTGAGGCCTGTGGAGCTGTGTCAGCAAGCTCCCAGGTAATATTGATGCTGCTGGGAGCACATTTGAGGTAACAGGGACAAGCCTTCAGATGTTTCCCATTATGATGACATCTTAAATCATCTGAATAGTTTTCACCTGAATTTTTTGTATTTTCATGGCCTCACCCTATATAACTCCTCTCTGAACCTTTGTTGAAACTTAACATCAATTTTATGTTAGAGTTGCCTGCAGAGGTAAAGAGGTCTTTCGTCATGATAGATGTTTGAAAGATTTAATATTTATAACTTGCCCCATAAATGTTACCCATTTTCAAATTTTTACAAAAGTAAGATAAGCCCAGTTTCCTCCAAGTCATGGTGTATTGTTTTAATTTCATGAAATGTAGTCAAATATGTTTATGATACTTTGTAGTGACATTAAGAAGAAAATGTTTATTTCAGCAGTTTCCTGCTCTCTGAGTGAACTGTGTACAGGGGGTGAGGGAAGTGGTCTTAAAAGTTAAGAAAAATTCTGACTTTATTACAAAATATGTTTTATTAAACTTTTCAACCCTATGATACCCATACCCCCAAATTTCTCAATTTATTAGATCATCTTAACCCAATTTAACACAATTAACAAAAATTTAAATAGATAATATAATCACACTAGATAATGATAGCAATAAAATTTGAGTCCTAATTCACTCATCAGTTACAATGGAAGGAATAAGATCAGTTCAAGTGTAGACTGATTTTCATTTCTGATTCCACAGTATATAAGCACTTGGGCATTTTTTAAAATGAATACTTTCATATATTCTGAAAAAGTTCATGGATATACATCTGGATTTTAACTGTGAAGGTCACTGTTGTAGTCAGCTTTCTAGTTGCTGCACAGAAAGAACCCAAGCAAAAGCAGCTTGTGGAGGAATGGGTTTATTTGGCTTGCATACTCAAGGGGAGACTCCATCCTGGCAGGGAAAACAATGGCATGAGCAGAGGGGTGAACATCACTTCCGCCACAGCACTGCAAACAGCGGCAGGAAGGTGTGCCAAACTCTGGCAAGGGGAAACTGGGTATAACCCTCATAAACCCGCCCCTAACAACACAGCTGCAGCAAGGTTGAAAACCCAAAGTGCCATCAGCTGAGGATTGATCAATCAGAGCACATTCATTTGTTTGTGGGGGACACCTGGATCAAACCATAACAGTCACTTTTGTGTGTCTAGCCAGAAAAGATTTCTCAGAGCCAGTAATCATTGTTGACTTCTGTTGCAGTCAGTCTTGTTGCTGGCACAAAGCACCTGACCAAAAGCAGCTTATGGAGGAATGAGTTTATTTTGGCTTACAGACTCAAGGAGACCCTCCATGATGGCAGGGGAGAAACAGCATGAGCAGAGAGTGGACATCACCTCCTAGCCAACAGCATCAGGAGAGTGTGCCAAACACTGGCAAGGGGAAGCTGGCTATAACACCCATAAGCCCTCCCCCAACGACACATCTTGAACAGGGTTCCCATTCCCAAATTGCGATCAGGTGGGGATTGAGCATGTAAAACGCATGAATGTGCTGGACACCTGGATCATACCATTACAACTTCTGATTATATTTTAGTTGATACTATTGGTCTGCAATATCTGTGCTAAGCAATAAAAAAAAAGAAATCTCAGGACTATTTGGATGTTTGAGCATTGGTCATAGAACCACAGGAGACAACCAAAATGCCTGCTCTGAAAGTTTCAGAGGGGGCTGGGATGCACTATAAAGTACCTGCCAACCACAGCCAGTTGGAACCCTGCAGATGTCTCTTTCTTGAAGTAGGAATGATGGTGGATTAGGAAAAGTTTGCTGCATTCACAAAAGCTGCTCAGCAGCCCTGGCCAGGTTTATGGCCGGAGACAAGTCAGGGTGGTGAGTCTCAGGCGAAAAGTCATGCCCTGAAAAGTCATGCCCTGAAAAGTCTGGGGTAGTCATCCTACCACCCATTGACGGGCACACTCATTTCTTGGCAAGCTTGCCATCTTTAAAAAAATGGAAGCATTAGTTGCTGGGTTTTTGCTGCTACATAACTAACACCTTGTTGGCTGTAATCTATGGTTCAAATTCTTTTAGAACTAGTGTTCATTTACCAATGTAATATGATCAAATTCAAACAAGCAGTCAAGTTTGTAACATTTTATACTTTTGATATGAATTTGAAGTCTAAGAAAAAAGTGATAGAAATATAAATCTTCACTCATAACAATAATCAGAAACTAATGTCCATATATGTAAGTTAAATTTTTTGGATATGTATGTCTAATTGTTAGAGGTTAGAAAACTTTCTTTTTAAATATTTTATTCATTTTCAAGCAGAGATGCAGAGAGAGAGAGAGAGAGAGAGAGAGAGAGAGAGAGAGGAAGAGAGAGCACCAGGGCCACCACCTTGTGGGTCTGGCTTATGTGGGTGCTGGGGAATTGAACCCAGGGACTTAGGCACTGGAGGCAAGCGCCTTAACTGCTGAGCCATCTCTCCAGCCCAGAAAACTTTCTTTTACCATCAAGATTTGAGTATTTAAGCTGACAGCCATTCTCCATGAAGCTCAGTGCTACCACCAGCCCAAAACCGGCCAAGATAATGAACTGGACTGGAAACTGAATTCTCTGAAACCATAAACAAAATAAACCTTCCCTCCTTTTAAGTAGATCCCTCATTTTCTCATAGTAATGACTAACAGTTTCCTGAGCGTATATGAATGTCCAATATGGAGGAGTTTCATAAGAAGAGGAATACACAAAACATGTTTTTAGATGGTATGTCACCACCTCTCTAAAAAGTGGAGAGTCTTGGGCTGGGGAGATGACTCAGTGGCTAAAGGCAGTTGCAAAGCTTGATGTTCCGGGTTCAATTCCCCAGCACCCATGCAAAGTCAGATGCACAAAGTGGCACATGTGTCTGGAGTTTATGTGCAGTGGCAGGAGGCCCTGATGTGCCTATATTCTCTCTCTCTCTCTCTCTCTCTCTCTTCTCTCATAAGTAAATAATAAAATATTTTAAGTGAAGAGGCATGTATCAATCTAGGATATATTTTCATTTTAAGTCTGTTTTCCTCTACCAAGAAAACATCTGTTCCTTACTTTTGGATTAGATCCTTAAAAGACAGATGACATTTTAACCATGCCTTCTTTCACTCTTAGCAGAGTGTCTTCAGCAAGTTCAAGGTGTGTGCGAAGACCATTGTTCTTTGATTCATGACAGCAGTGGCTGATGACGTGGATGAGATTTGAGCCTCATATGAATACACATAAGCATGTGAAATTCTCTCAAACACAGTGTATGTTAAATACTAAAGGATGCATTCAATCAGATAGGTTTTCTCCACATTCTGTGCTAAGTGCTGTCCATTTGGAAGACCCATCTTTAAAACACTCGTCATTCTTGGGTTTGCGATTTAACTATAAAATCCCACCAGAGTTTCATCCATTGAAACAAAATAGTCATATAAATTAAGCACTCATTTCCCCTCCAATGGCTGTTTCTGGTTTTCCCTTTCTAATTACCACTGTAATGAAGTGGCCAGAATTAGTGGAGGAAGTGACTTCAAAGACGGCAATCTCGTATCATGAGCCATACGCTTTACTGTCTACCCTAATGGGAACCAGCCTAAGTTATAGGGAAATGCAGACGTAAAGCCCACCTCCACTGAGACTGAGATGGTTTGGAATTGCAGATCGTACTTTCAGCTCAGAGCAAAGGTGGCCTTTAAGCATTTCAGGACAGCAAAGCTAGAGTGGAAGCCATCGTGCTTCACCACAGGGTCGGTTCTGGTCACCACTCTTATCTGTTGCTCTCAGCAGCAGATTTTTGATATCTTTACACACATTAATAACAACATCTAATAAGGATCACTTGCATGAATATAGGAAAAAACACTTAGGAAACCAAACACAATTACGCATCAAGCTTTTGTCTGACCACACCTTCCCTAGCACCCATGGTAGCCATCACCCTGCTTCTGTTACATCCCATCAGAGTGAAAAGGCCAAAACACCTTACTTTCATCAATTTAAATAAAACTCTTTTTACTTTGAACATATTTCCAAGTAGACTTCCGGTCCTTCTACATCTCCTTAAAATTATATTCCATTAAAAGACTCCAATATGTCTATGCGTCTTGCCTGTGAGATGAGGCATGGTAACACTCAGAGCCATCCACCAAGCCCTTAGCTGCCTTATTAAATCTGGATTATTTAATCAACTAGCTAACAATCAACTCATTATAAGCTACAGTCCACACTTTACATGTGGCTTCATTCTTGTGCTATGCATTAATTATTTAATAGATGAATAAATACTACTAAGCAGCCCACTCCTTGGTGTCAGTACTCTCAAATTTAGATGGAGCGACATTAAAAACAAAACAAAGTGTCTATGTGAAGACGAGTCACACCTGGGGTCTGCAGTTTGAAACACTGAAAATGTGCAGCCCACTCATTTGTCCGTATTGTCTATCAGACAATCTGTCTTATCGCCATCATATGTAGGAAACTGATACTTAAGCGCTTAACATGTCAACACTGACTGTCTTGCCATTGGTAATAGACAAGAGAAATCAAGCCCTCCCCATGCATTTCTGGGTCTGTTAGAACTCTTGCTTACTAAATTGTCATTTTTCTCCTAAAGCTCACTTGATCCAAAAGCCATTTGCTGTGGGTTCATGGGAATTGAGAATGCAAACTGCACCCTGGGGGAAAACTTTTTGTTTGCTTGTTTGTTTTTGTTTTTTGTCACTTACCATGTATTTCCAAAGGCCTCCTCTGTCCCCCATGTATGTCCTGAGCACAGAATCTCATAACCATTCCTGGCCGGAGGTAGCTCAGTTGCCAGAATGCTTCTCTAGCCAGAAAAAGGGATGGGTTTGATCCACAGCACCATATAAGCCAGCCATGGTAGTGCATGCCTGAAGTCATTTGGGAGGTAGAGGCAGGAAGACCAGGAGTTCAAGGTCATCCTCGGCTACATAACAAGTTGGAGGCCAGCCTGGGATCCATGAGACTCTGTCTGAAAACCACCAAACAAAAAAAGATACCCCACCCCTAACAGCAAGTATTTTAAAGGCAGGGACTTAACACACAGTGCTGAGATGCTGGGCCGACCACTATCAACAGACAGTGGTCAACTGACAGCAACTGGCAGGCAGGTGAAGCTCAGATCCTCACTGAGGTCCAGGCTGCAGATGACAGCAGGGGTCTGGGAGTTTGGGGTTGGCCCAGAGGAAATGTTAGAGCAATGGAGATCAGAGTTGAGGAGGGACAGAATCAAGGGATGGAGAGGAAGGAAAGACGAAGGGTATGAATGAGATTGGTAAGACTGATATGAAGTGGGGGAGGGGAGACTGATTCCCAGGTATCATTTAGGACACTGATGAGTGGGGGAAACAGCTGGGCCCTGCAGAGAGCTGGGTGTTGGGTAAGTGGTGAGTTCAAGTTCAGGAATGTTGGGTAGTGTCCTGCGGTCATACAGGTGGAACTGTACAGTCCCCATGGGCCCTGTGTCCTGCATAATTAGTGGTCAGTAGCAGAGATAAAGGACCAGTCTGGAGACGGCAGTGGAAATTGTTGAATGATCATCTGGCGTGAGGATGATCTCATTCACCAATTGAACCTCAGTGGATATGAGTGAGATCATCACTCATATCCAAGGAGCACAAGGGAACCCAAGGTCAGAACCTTAAGAAACACCAGCATATCGTGGGCAAGGGGAGGAGCAGGATCTTGTAAGGGGTCAAAAGAGAACTAGGAGGGTTGGAGAGATGGGTCAGCAGTTAGGGTGCTTGCCTGCAAAGCCTAAAGACCTTGTACCCATGTAAAGCCAAATTCACAAAGTGGCAATGGACCTGGAGTTCATTGACAGTGGCTAGAAGCCCTGGTGAGCCCATTCTCTGTCTCTTCTCTCTCTTTCTCTCTGCTTAAAAATAGATAAAAATATTTTTTTTAATTTTTAAAAGAAAAAGAATCAGGGATGGAGGGGAGAGAGAGAGGGAGGAAATGTTTTGTTCTGGTGAAGAATGTCACCAAGTATTTTCCTTCCTCATTTCTATAGTATTTTAAAAAGTCATAAAAGAAAATGAAATCGTAGGCCATATATCTTCTCACTTTGAAATATTAAAAATGTAGCTGGGTTAAATCAATCTAATGATAATGGAGTGCCAAGTAAGAATTAATTTAAAAATTGTTGTATTCAGCTTCCCCACACTGGAGCCTAGGAATGCTGCCGGTAACCCTGGTGTGATTTAGCACACCACAATGGCTTGTACATTTGTGGACTTTTAGGAGGAAAAGTAAAGCAATTTAATGTGTAGTAGGAGTCACAAGACCAGAGTTTAAATATGATCCCTGTCACTTACTAGCTGTAGACAAATCGCTTTACTTTTCTGAGGTCCAACAAAGAGATGGAAAATTCTGGAATTAAACATGCTAAGTATACTTTCTATCATTAAAATTAACATCACTCAACTCTGTTCTATTCATTGCATACTTCCAAACTTGAAGACATGATGGTGTTCTAGAGATTCGCTAATGTCTGCTATTGATCCCTGATTAGACTCAGCACACGGGGAAGGCCTGAGCTCACAGAAATCCTTACCTTGTATGCAGAGAGCAATTGTCAGAGAACCTCTAATGATCATTTAAAAATATTTTTATATATTTATCTATTTGTGAAGAGAGAGAGAGAGAGAGAGAGAGAGAGAGACATTGGGTATGCCAGGGCCTCTTGCTGCTGCAAAATACCTGCAGATGCATGGAACACTTTGTACATTTGCCTTTCTGTGCATACTAGGGAATCGAACCCAGGCCCATTCTGGCTGTCGGGCTTTTCCAGGAAGTGCTTTAACCACTGAACCATCCCCACAGCCCTCTACTGACCATTTCAAGTGAAATCATTGGAATGTAAGAGCATGTTAATTAGATCTTAGATTTTTGTTAAAGTGATTGTTTCTCTAAAATCATTACATGTAATCA